>JAAALK010000286.1:46364869-46399611 GCA_019279435.1 Zizania palustris | reverse complement strand
TTTTTTTGTTGAAAAACTAAAAGAAAAAAATGCAAAAATCAAACAGGTTTAAGGGTAAACCAACTTTTTAAAACTACCATTTTTGAGAAGCTACGAAAGTTGCTTCCATCTCAACTTTTAGGGCTTTTTAGTTTATATTTCACAAAAATTACCCATTGTATTATTGAAAGTTTGTAACGTTGTTTCTACCCTAACTTTCACAACCTCTCGATTTTTTTTCACGACTCACACTTCACATCATCTTTCGCGGAATCTACAACTTAACCAAACTATAAAACATATTTTTAGAATATGACTTGTTTGGGAGCTTCAGATTCAAAGAAATAGCCGGTGATGCATATGTAACTAAAAATTAGTATTTTAATGTATAGATTCTGAATTTTAATTTATTTTCTGGATTTTATATATCTTTTGAGTTTGACAATTTAACCATAAACCATAGGTAGTTGCAGCTGTCATGAATATATGCGTACTGCTGGACGTACGTTAACCAGTGCGGCATTAATCATCGACTATTCATGTACATGTGGTATCTTAATTATCCATTAATCAGTAGTCATTAATTCAATTCAAACAAAACGAATCACTACAAGTGTACTGTAGCAAAAAAAGGATCATCTACATTATATCCAAGCACAGACAACGGACGACCGAATCTAATCAAAATATTATGCATTTTCTAAAGTTAACTAGAACAAGTCGTTTTGTATTTTATTAAGCATTTTAGAGAAAATCGTTTTAGATTTATATCAAAAATTACCTAAGACAAATCGTTTTGTATTTCATTATATATTTTAGACGGCTATACCCCTACGTGTACTACTTCATTCTTATTTTTCACGCAGTTTTTACTCCTGAATTATATTTAACAGAGACAAATAAAGAAAATACACACAATTAATATCTCTTTGATATATGTACACACTAATTAATTTCTCTTTGATACGTGAAATCATATCAAACGAGTTACTTTAGTGGGTGTTTGGTTTTATGGACTAAAGTTTAGTCTATGTCATATCGAATGTTTGGATATCAATTTGAAGGATTAAACATGAACTAATTATAAAAACAATTGCAGAATTGGATGATTATTCACGAAACGAATTTATTATGCTAGCCTAATTAATCCATGATTAGCAAATGTTTACTGTAGCATCACATTGTCAAACCATGTCGTAAGTAGGCTCATTAGATTTGTCTCGTGAATAATCCACCGATTATGAATAGGTTTTACAAATAATCTATATTAATACTCCAAGATAAAATCTAAACATCTCTGTGTGACGGAAAACTTTTCTAAAGAACCGAAGAACACCTTATTCTACGTGATTATATGGCAACCATGCATGCATATGCTGCTCGCAGCTCGTGAGTCCGTGTCGTTATTGTATAAATATTGTCAGTGCGTGCACGCACTCAGTAGCAAGTTAAAGTATGATGTCTCCGTGATGAAGCTATAGGCATGCATGCATCCATGACCGGCCGGTACATGCAGTCATGCAGAACTGTATGGAATTAATACTACCGTGCAAGCTATGCCACCCTTACTCGATCTATCTCTGCTTTTCATAATTTTAACACATTTTATACCTAGAGTTTTTGATGCTAATTACTAATGTTACGTTGCATACAAACTTATTAACTGCAAATATAACACAGCTAACTATATATGTTAATAGGGATAAAATAGAAAATATGTGCATTATTAATTAATTATTTCTTAGAATACGAGAATATATCTAAAATATCAACAATTATCGAACGAACCGGAGGAAATAGTTAGCAACAGCAAGAAAGAGAGAAGTATATATACATATATATATGTATATACGGGAGCGCTATTCTATACCACGTGTGAAAATAGCTATTCTACACCGACTACTTTCAGTAGTAAATTTTCTCAGTAGAATAACAATTGAGTACTATTTTTTAGTAGTAGATTTCTCGGTAAAATAGTTATCTGCACCCATAATGTAAGGATAGTATTTGTGTGTATATATATAGACAAGTACGGACCGATGAAGTCGGTGGGAATGAGGCCGTTGGAGAAGCGGCCGGTAGGGCCGTCGGCGAAGTCCATCCCGTAGGGCGCGTGGTTGGCCTTGATCCCTGTCTTGAGGTCGTTGTTGTTGCCCGGGTCGACGATGGAGTCGCCGAACACGATCACCGCCGTCACCAAAGGGCCTCATCAGCCGCCACCGCCTCCGCCGCCGCCGAGTTCATCGTATTATTGTTGTAGCTGCTGCTGTACCACGTCGACTGTCCCTCGCGGCACCACGCCGGCGCCACCGCAACCGCCACCGCCACCGCCAACACCACGAGGAGGATCCGGAGCTGCTTCCTCATGGCTAGCTTCTGCTTCGGTGTAGCTAGAGCTAGCTCTCTCAGGCTCTCAGCTACCTCAGCTCGATCGATCCCTAGCTAGCTTGTCGTTGAGCAGTAGTGCAGGGAGATAGCTAGCAAGCAATGCAAATGCTTGCAGGTTATAGCGGCAGGAGAGATGGATGAATGGATGGATCGCTCGATGACTAGCGCTACGGATATATAGATGATAATGAGCTAGCTCGTGATGCGGTTTACCCGGCCTCTCGGACTCACCTGAATCCTAGCTAGCTATTTATATTGTATACACTCAAACTGTACATCAACATATATACGTACGGCATTCATTCTAAATAAAATACAATACATGCATTGCATATATGTTTTTATAAATCATCTTAAGGCAGAATGTTATCAGAATTATTTTCACTATATATCAACTATTAAGATAACGACACACTAAATTACTTTTAAATATCTATAACTATATATATATATACATAGCATGAAATATATTTTTATTTTTTCTGTTTTGGAATGTAACAGTGTCGTGCAGCAGGATATGATGGAGCTAGCGGCGCCCCAGCTCATTCACACAGTAGCTATATCTCTAGATAGTGCATGTCTTTACTTTTCAAATTGGTAAAACATAAATTTGACAATTTGATTCTTCTGTCCAAATGAAAAAAGTTGCACAAGATAAAGTGCAGTATTATAAAAGATTTTTGAAGAAAACTTGGTTATTTAATTTTTAATATTCCTATAATATACTTTTTACCAAATATAGTTCGAGTTAGAACAGATAAATTAATGCTAAAAATAAATAAATTTAAAATAATATAACTTTTTACCAAATAAATTTTGACATTATATTCTCGTCACGTCTACACATGCACCACCAAAAGCTAGTGCGAATTAATTAAATGATTTCGATGCATGAATTAATTGGACAACGTAGCTAACCTTGTCCACATTTATAGTCAGAATAGTAGTGGCGGTCAAGTGATATCATCAATACATTAGTGGCGGACAACGTAGCAACGGCGGACAGCACCAGCGCCCGCCACTATATGATAAAGTAGTGGCGGTCCGAGCTGACGCCAGCACCGACCGTCACTATTAGTGGCTATACTAGTGGCGGTCGGTGTTGACGTCAGCACTGAAGTGGCGGTCACCGGCACGGCAGCGACTGGAACCACTGTAGTGGTAGGGTGTCTAATAGTCCGCCACTATAGTGTTTTGCCCAACGCCACTACATTGGGGTTTATGTGCCTAGTGATGCTACGCTCGTACTCATCGATCTGCTGCCTTATATATTACTCCCTCCTTCCCATATCATCCATCATCTAAACAACTTGACACGATAACCAATACGAGAGATATGAAGCTTAAATTCCTTCGGATGCTGTGTTTGTTGCTTTGTTTTCTTTCGCACTCTCAACCTACATGTGAATGTGACAATGTAGAGTACTAGTAAAATAAGAAATAAAGTAGAAGTCAAAGTCATGCATGTGGACTCTAAATCAATTCGCACATAATACGATGTGCTGTTTTAGATGACTCAACTATTAATGATTGGAGATTGTGGGCAATCTGAAAAACGATTAGACGATGGAGATAATAGGAACGAGGTAGTAGCTTATTATTCATTCTCTCGTATTGCCATAGTGTCTCGTACATACGTACTGTATCTGTCACACCACTACCACAGTGGAACATCGATCAATGCATCAGTACGTGGAATTAATTAAAGAGGCCGGCCGGCCGGGCGGGCGGGCATGCATGCGTTATCGTTGGACGATGCAATGCAAGCTGGTAATTAGTTGAGTCGTCATCTGCTCTGCTGCCACCACTACTGTATGTATGTGCCTCAGATCCAACAGGTCGAGAAACAGAAATAGATATTATTCGATCGATCCATCATTTGATATGTTTTGGTGATTAATTGCACTCAACGCTCAACAGTGCATGCGCGCTGTGTCCAGCATCGTTACCGTCTCTGCCAGGCTAGCTAGCTAGCTAAAATCCAAGCCATTTTTCATGTCTGTTAAGTTTAATTTGCACAAGGCCTCCATCGATACCATCGATCTCCTAATCCACCACTCGGAGAATATAATTCGATCCCTAGGAAATTTATTTATGAGCTAGCGACGTGACAGTTAGTAGCTGAAAAGGTTTGGTACTGATGGTGCATTGCTACTGGGACATTATGGCTAGAGGTTAGAGGTAGACATAACTTAACCGGAAACCGAGTTTGAGCTCTCTTTTTTCTCGTTTTCGATTGGGAGCTTTAATTTAATACCACGCGCGCGTGATGTTTGTCATCAATCCTCCTCACCCAGCAGCTAGCTGTTTGTTTGCTTCTTCCGTGCACTTCCGACTTGTTTGGATACCTAGTCTAAAGTTTAGTACTTATTACATCGGATGTTCGGATGTTAATTAGAAGAAGTACACATGAGATAATAATAAAACTAATTGCAGAGCCCCTAGCCTAATTCGTGACACGAATTTATTAAGCCGAATTAATCCATCATTAGCACATGTTTACCGTATCATCACATTGTAAAATCATGACCTAATTAGCCTTAATAAATTTATCTCGTAAATTAGCTTATGGGTTCTACAGTTAGTTTTATAATTAGTTCAGATTTAATCTTTTAATTAGCATCCAAACATCTGATGTGATAGAGGCTAAAATTTAGCCCTTTGATGCCAAATAGGGTCTTAGTTGTTTATGTTATTAAATAGTATGTTAAGTAAGTAAAACTATGATGTGGTAAGAATTAATAAAAAACGAATGAAAATTCATAAAAAAATCAAATTTTACGTGAGAAACCAACTTTACGTAATATCTAAAGAAAGCAAAGCACGAGATTTAGAGGGAAAGGAGTTAGAAGATACTACGCGTAACAAGATACAAATATATTTGAAGAAACAATATAGTGACGTCTAACGAAAATAGAGTAAATACCACGCCCACAATACAGCCTAGACCAGACTGCCCTTAGTGATTTGCTTATTGCATGATTAACTTGTGACCCGGTTCCTTGGCCGATTTAATGGCGTGATTTTTCATTCGTGGACGACAAACATTCGATGCCCGGCAGACCGAATTATTGGGTTTATTCAGTATATATGGTTTTCGTTTCGTCACAAGGATGCTAGAGCTTGCATTTTCATGGAAAACCGGTCGATCGGAATTAAAAAACCGACTAGACCAAAGCCAAATTAAGGACCGAATAAATTGAAGGCCATTTATGGGCAGCCCCACCCGTCTGAGTATGGTTAGTTGTCATGCCAAGGACTGTCAACTGTATGCATGCATGCATGCAGCTGATCGATCATGATGAGACAGTGGTGCAGCAGCAGGTAGGTGATCACTGGCTGTGGCACATCAGGCGCCTACCACCATCATGGCGAGCGAACTAAACAATCGGCGCGGCGCCACCTGTGTGCAATTTGCACCTCGAAACTCCCGTAGAAACGGAATGCGATGAACGTCTGCAAGACAACGCGTTTCGCTGTAGACCTTCAAAGATAGCCCACAGGCCACAGCAATGAAGAGGCCCGCATGCATGCACTTATTGCATTCGCACGTACCGCTTCGCCTTCAACGCCAATTAACTCGTACTTTACTTTTGTCGCATCAGAAAGAATCCAGCACAGCCTATTAAATGCTCACCGATACCACTCATGTCAATGGCCATCAAGAGCAGCTGATACCCGAACGTTTATACACTACTGCTTCATTCTCCTTTTCTATACCAATTTTATCAATGTATTATATTTAATAATAACAAACAAGAAAAATATACACAAACTCTAATCATTCATGGCTAAAATCATATACTCTCCCAGTCCCATAATGTCATTACTATGATCGAATTAGATAAAACCTATCACAATAAATCCAAACAGTAAAGTTGTCTAGATTTGTTATACTATATTATATCAAATCCAATCCAATCCTACAACAATATTATGGAACGGAGATTAAAAATAGAGCTGCAGATAATCACTTCATCCTACCACGAATTCCCAATAGGCAGGCTCTCACAAGTCAAGACCACCAGAGGAAACATTAGCATGCATGGATAGTTTTAACAAAAGAAACATCATTCAGACACTAACGAGATTCTTTCCGAATAGTCAACTTGCTGACCCTGAGAGAGAAAGTTCAGATCCTCCATCAAAAATTGGAGGCTTACATCCAAACGGGGGAAAACTGACATAGTTCAGACTCAAGCCCCCTTATGCAGCACAAACCCAATGCAAGGCTCGCAGGGAATTGCATGCTAAGCAAAAAAAGTTACTCGAGGGCCATTTAACATAGCGCGCCCTCACTTTCATTGTCTGGTGGTACTCCCCCAAAAAATCACCTTCTTTGATGCCTCTACACCTGCCTTCTGTTTGGTTGTCACTTGTTTCAGCTAGAGCATTTTTTACCCAGCACCTGAAATGCTGAAACCTTTCCACTACCTCGATAACCGGGTAAACAAAAATCTTACCTGAACCCCCCAGAAACGAACTCACTTGTCAGTCTAATGTGCCCCGCAGGCATACCACCGTCAAAAAAATTGCAAAACATTACTTGTACTCTGTCACTCGCGCTCAGACAAAACCTTTGCCAGTCATAGTATGGATCGATCGGAGCCAATGCGTATCACCATAACTAGAGCTTACCAGCACCGTCTTCAACTACTGGTGCTTGGTTGTTACTGGAAGTTGGTCCATTCAGTTCAACCTCGTGGTGGTTTTCGCCCACCGTGCTAGCAGAGCTAGCTGCTGATTCATGCAGACCCACGCCTCCAAGATGTGCTGTTAGATTGTTGATATTAGGGCTTCGCACCGATGATGAGCTTGGAATCATACCAGGGT
Organism: Zizania palustris; assembly: GCA_019279435.1. Classification (NCBI taxonomy): domain Eukaryota; kingdom Viridiplantae; phylum Streptophyta; class Magnoliopsida; order Poales; family Poaceae; genus Zizania; species Zizania palustris. Next base: position 46,392,411 of record JAAALK010000286.1, on the reverse strand, counting down.
TGCTCTCTCGAGGAATCACCCACTTGTTCCAATCATTCTGCCTCCTAATTTTGCCACCCTGCATAATAAAGGGAAATAAATGCCTACATAAGTGGGGGGAATGTTTCCAGTATATCTCAAGTTCAAACGGCTCTATAAGAACATCAGTCCCATGTTTATGCTCTTATTTTACAGGTTAAGTATGATAATTCAACTACTCCAACTAGAGACAAATGAGTGTAGTACCTCCACTTCCAGTATAGATGAGGACTGAATTGTTTCTTTTATGTATTGTAGGTCATCAGTGAATGCCTGGACCTGCAAAATATCCATCAAACAAAATTAAGATATTTTTGACAATAGATAATGTTACATAACCACAAGCAAGCGTCCAGTAATTAACAACAAGCAGTTATGTAACGTGTAAAAATGAAAGAGAGTATTTTCCAGACTAAGCTCTATGCTCCCTTAGTCGAATATGATCCATCATCACTCGCCATGCATCATTAGTTAGTTTTGTTCACCATCTATGTCATTTTCATCCTTAGTTTGACTTTATTATAATCCTTCCATTGTCAAGCTTTTAAAAAATACACTAAAAGCTTTATTAAAACTAGATCAAACAGCAAGAGATTCAGTTCATTATGGTCTAATAAAACAAGTATTAAAGTTTCTCAATGGTTTATATGGACGCACAAGCGCAAATACAAATTTAATGTACCAGAACAATTGCTACAATAAGGGACAGGATTTTATAGACCGTGTAACGTAACAGTTAACTACATGCTTGTGGGATCTTTTTGCCACAAAGAACCTGGTGCATGATTAACTAATGGAGAAACCAACGACCTGCAATGTTATGCTTTCAAATAACCTAAAAAATAATTGCATATTTATTTGGATGACAAAAACAGAATTATGTCAAAATGGGGTTTTGCCACATTAACCATGAATGAAGCATCCATAAGACCACAACCACATTTAAAACCTAGTCTAACAGCCCATTTAAAGCCTAGTCCAACAATAATTGTGTACTAAAGCCGGCAGCCCAGTGCAACAATAGCTGGCTCAGCCTAACAAGTAGTCCACTAATATAAGGGGAATTTGATCGTATACCCACCATTTAAATGGAAATTGAGGATTTACCCACCACACCTCAATGACATGCGGAGTCCACATAGGTCAATGACATGTAAACCGAGAGGGTAAATCCTCAATTTCTATCTAAATAGAGGGTATATGATCAATTTTTCCCTAATATAATGGTACCCCTTCCCCCAGTTCAGTTTAGGGTTTCCCCCACAGCCACCATCGCCCTTTCCCACAGCCGCTGGTGCCACTGGGCCAGGAGGTGCAGTGTCACGGCAAGGCAGGAGTCACCGTGTCATGCGGCAAGGTGTGGGGCTAAGGCAGTGGGACATGTTAGCCCTCACCACTGCCTTGTTGCCATGGCGACGCTACCAGTATTATATACATAGTGATCATGTCATCGCTGTTTACTTTCGATGTAATGATATGATAAAGGAGAAATATCTCAGACCAGTATACTCTCCATTTCATATCCAACTGCAATGTTGGTGGATGTAGTATTTCATAATAGATATATGGTAATTATATTCATGTAATGGATTGAAATTTTAATTTATGACAAACTAAAAAGAGGGCCAATAAAAACACAGCTTAAAGTTTGATTGGCCAACATGATTGTAAATTCACTTTTTAATGCTTAAACTAAACAAAAGACTATGTTACAAAACCAAAGGAAGCTAGCTTAGCATGCAATATAATTTTCAAGGGTAAATGAAACAAATTGATATATTATTGCAAAACCATGTGCTATGATAAGTTCCAGTCAAGAAAGTATTACTGTAAGCTCTTAAGTGGTCTTCCAAGTTGGAAAGCTGCCATTTTGCATTCTTACTTGACAAAAAATTATTATATGCCACTGAGTGTTGCCATCTTCTGTTCTATGCCGTTGAAAACTTCTTATTCCCGTATATGCCACTGGAAAAAAGTTTTGCCAGCATATATCATCCATGTGGCATTAACCATGCAGTGCTCTGGGGAACAATTTGTCCGATTTTAAGAAAAATGGCAAATTGCCTCCAGATCAGTCTCTCTCTCTCTCTCCATCCTCATCCCCATTTGTCTGATCCCCCCCCCCCAGTACAAGCACCATACCGGCCACATTGGCGTCCCATGCACGCCAGCTTCATTGACCTTCCCTACCATATCAGCCGTCCTCCCACTGTATGCCAACCAAGTTGCCCTTTGCTGCGCCAAACTCATCGTCCACCACCATGCGAGCATCATCATCCTGCCCTGCTGCAAGGGAGCCATTGTCTCCCAGACTCATCATTTTCCGCTGAGCAGGATTTGTAGGGCCCCATCAGGCTAGACTTATTTTGCCCCGCTGACTCAGTGCTGTGTCATTGTCCGCCACAACAAAGAACTAGCTAGGTTGTTGCTGCAAGCTCCTACTTTAGTGGCTAGCTTGTTTCTTACATCACACACTATTGGGAGTTGATGAGCAGATGCAGAAGAGCAGGAGGCAGATGGAGAAGGCCACAGGACAGTTGATGAGAGGACAGAAGAAAACAGGTTGAAGAGGAGATGAAGGCAAACTGGTAATTTCATAGCCCATCTAACTGCATGGTGATGGGAAATTGGGAATGGAAAAAAGGGAAACAAAAGTTAAGCCAGTGGCATATATGGGAATAAGAAGTTCTCGATGGCATCTAAGGAAACTTTCAGTTGCATGTAAGGAATTTCCTCTTACTTTTAAGATAACATATAGTAATGGCAAATTGGCATGGCGGCTCAAAATGATCTTAATCCTAACAACTTGGGTACAAACTACCAGTCCTTTGTATGCCAACAATAACATTTAATACCTAAATAGCACAGACTTGTACAGTGATACTCCTGTCCATTTTAATAGGCTAATAACACATGTTTTGATTTGGATCATTTACCATTGCTTTCTCAGACAGATATTTGATATCATATTTGTTTTCATTTTTTTCTCAGACTCAGATTCAGAAATAGATACCTTAAATATGGATATGTAAACAGATACTATCAGACACGAATACGAATTGGAACAAGTATGGTTATGGATATTTATCAGAAGTCAAAACAAGAAAACCATCTGTGCCGACAACAGATGTGGCAAATTCTCTTATCTACTTTACAAGTATGACATGCAGTTTGAGAATGCAAATGTTCTTTTCATAGTTATTAAGGTATCACCTAATCGACGATTAGGTGTCCAGGCGACTGGCGTCAAACACCACAGCCAACACCTCACCTAATCAGAGTGTGGCATTCACCTCATGGGATATGGGGTCGACAGGAGACCCAAGTCTCCATGACGAATGCTCTCTCTGTCACCGACTGCCGCTGCCTCTGCCACTACCATTTCCTCCACAAGCCTTCCCTTCATTGGCGCCCTTCCTACACCTAGCTCAGCAGTGTCACCCTTCCCTCGCCTAGCACAGTGACGATGCCCTTCCCTTGCCCGACATGACGGCAGCGCCCATCCCTCACCTGACATGGCAGCAGCGCCATGCTCTTTGCTCGGCTCAGTCAATGTCCCTACCGATATGCTTTGTTTCCCTCTCCCTCCTGTTCTGCTTTGATTTGTTGTGCTCGATTTAGTAGATGAGTAGTTGTTGTGCATGTGCTCAGTGAGTTGATTTAGTAGATGAAAACAGCATGAATGATTGTGATGTTATTTGTTAACTTGTTATACTACTTGAACTATTGCTATGGAGTATGGACTTGTTTAGCTATTTCTATTATATGTGATTATGAATTTAAATTCATGTTGTTCCAAAAATTAGTGTGCAATGTACATTTATGTTAAGTGAATACGATGTCGCCTCACATGTCATACTTGCATAAAAGGTGTGAAGGTGGTTAGGTGGAATGTTTACTAATCGCCTAGTCAAACCTAGTCACCATGGGACCGACTAGGAAACTAATCACAATTAGTCGATCCTGGTTAGTTCTAGTCATCCATCTAATCGTCCCATAAATTTTAGGACATATACATAATATATATATATACTATATACTCCCACCGTTCCTATATACATGGCGTATTAGTGTTTTTGTTAAAACCAATAAGGCCAACAGCAATCATTTTTTGGACGGAAGTACCCTCCCGCGTATTTGTGGCTTAAATACAATCGCAGCTGAACTGTCTTCTGCATGCATGCATTTACTCATGCGCACAACTCCTAGTCCTTCTGCATGCAGACGGTCACCTGCATGCAAAGCTTAGGCGCCAGCTAACGAAGGGTCATGTGAGTTAATTCTTGAGGGGTAATACTGGAAGCTTAATCACTAAAAAGCTTAGGCGTCAACTAATATGGAATTTTCATGTGAAAGTTGCACGCCACATAAATAGGAACAGAGGGAGTAGTATATATATATACATAATATATATATAGTATATGACAATAAATTTCCAGTCATGGGCCAAATTTCCAACCATTGTGGAAAGTAATCCTTGGGTGCTAAATTTATGGTTTCCTAGTTTATGGTTTCCTAGTTTATGTCTTTCCATAATGGCTTAGTCTATATTTGGTAGTCCTCTATATTTGGTAGTCTATCCTGAGATAATTAAGGGCCTAAATAATCCCTTGCTATGTATCAAATACTGCCATGTATTGCTCTATATAATCTGATGAAGGGAGTCATGGCTCAGTGCCAAAGTTAGCCCAAAAACATCCTGTTCCTACTTATGTTCGGTTCCTGTTTGGCCGGGTACTCGCCGGCGAGATCCTCCTCTCCGGCGTGTTCCTGACAAGTGGTATCAGAGCCGGTTTGCGGACCGGGGAGGCCGAATGGAAGGGCAGGTGTCAGTCAATTCGGGCTCCACCAACCACAACGTTGTTGTCCAGAGGGTGATCCGTGAGGTGGGCGGCGGGAGTAGCTACCCCGTCCTCACCAAGACCAATTACTCTGAATGGGCGCTGCTGATGAAGGTGAAGCTGAAAGCGAGGGCGCTTTGGCACGTCGTCGAGCAGGGCGGTGCCGACGTGCAGGAGGAAATGATGGCACTTGACGCTCTCTGTAGCGCGGTGCCACCGGAGATGGTGTCCTCCATTGCCGACAAGGACACGACGAAGGAGGCCTGGAAGACCATCTCGGAGATGTGGGTTGGCAACGACCGCATGAAGAAGTCTGCCGCGGTTCAACTGCGGCGGAAGTTCGACTTGGCGACGTTCAACGATGGTGAAACCATCGAAGACTTCGCATTGCGCCTCAACGGAATGGCGACGACGCTCGCCACCCTCGATGCGGGAATCGAGGAGAGCAAGATCGTGGAGAAGATCGTTCGCAGCGTTCCACCACGATTCAAGCAGATCGTGCTCGCCATCACCACGCTCCTTGACGTGTCGACCCTCACCGTCTCGGATCTTGTGGGGCGGTTGAAGGTAGCCGAGGAGACCTTCGAGGATGCTCCGGGATCGCTGCAGCACGACGGGCGGCTCTACCTCACGGCGGCTCCACTACAAAGGGACGGCCTGCTATTGCAACTGGCAGGGCAGGCACCATGCAGAGGCTCGGAGGAGCCTCAAGTTGAGATCCGGGAAGAAAGGGTCTTCACCCAGCTCGGAGAAGAGGTGGAGAATGAGGCAGAGGCGTGGATTCTAGACACGGGGGCAACAAATCATATGTCCGGGTCCAGAGTCGCATTCTCAAAGCTGAACACGGAAGTGCTAGGCATTGTTCGGTTCGGTGATGACTCGGTGGCTCGAATTGAGGGCCGTGGGACGGTCTCATTCGTGTGCCGGAATGGAGATCGTCGATGCTTCGCCGGAGTCTACTACATACCCGCTTGACCTCGAACATCGTGAGCATCGGGCAACTTGATGAGGAGGGGTATCGCATCAAGATAGAAGCCGGCACAATGAGGATCCACGAGCCCGATGGCAAGTTGCTAGCAAAGGTGTCGTGAGCAGAAGATCGGTTGTACATGCTCCACATCAAGATAGCACCACCAGTCTGCATGGCGGTGGGAGGAAGAGATGACGAGGTGGCGTGGCGGTGGCATGAGAGGTTCGGCCATGTCAACATGGCTGCACTGAGGAAGCTAGCTCGGGAGGAGCTAGTCCAAGGGCTACCAGAGATCGGCCAAGTAGAGAGAGTGTGCGAAGCTTGCCAGGCGGGTAAGCAGAGGCGCACCTCCTTCCCCACGCAGGCGGAGTTTAGGGCAAAGAAGCTTCTGGAATTGGTGCACGAGGATCTGTGCGGCCCCATCACGCCGGCAACACCAAGGGGGAATAAATATTTCTTACTGTTGGTGGATGATTTGAGCAGGTACATGTGGGTAGCCGCGATTCCTTCAAAGGATCGTGCAGCGGCTGCCATCAAGGAGATTCAGGCGCGAGCTGAAGGAGAGTCGGGAGTCCAGTTGAAGGCTATCCAAACTGATCAAGGTGGTGAGTTCACCTCAGTCGAGTTTGCGGAGTACTGCGCAGCGGATGGCGTCAGCCGGCAACTCACGGCGCCATATAGTCCACAACAAAACGGCGTGGTTGAACGCCGAAATGGGACGGTTGTGGCAGCCGCAAGAAGCATGCTCAAGGCGAAGGGGCTCCCTGGATGGTTCTGGGGTGAAGCGGTAAGCACGGCTGTTTATGTGTTGAACGGGTGCCCGACAAAGAGCGTGGAAGGGAAGACGCCATTTGAGGCTTGGTACGGGAAGAAGCCGGCCGTACATCATCTCAAGACGTTCGGCTGCATCGTCTACGTCCGCAACACCAAGCCTCACTTGAAGAAGTTGGAAGATCGAGGTCGCAAAATGATCTTCGTCAGGTATGAGAGGTGAACAAAGGCTTATCGGGCCTACGATCCCATCTCCAAGAGTGTCCATGTGACACGGGACGTGGTCTTCGATGAGCAGGCTCAGTGGGATTGGAGCACGGTGGCCGACTCCAACATGGTGAATAACCATGACGATGTCTTCACGGTGGAGTACACTATCGTTGGACAGGGCATACCGGCGGATGAGGGTGTTGGCGGGGGGCATGGAGCAGCCCCTCCGGACATCGAACAGACCCCCCTCCCTCGCCACTTGCATCGGAGGCAAGGACGCCGGGAGGATCCGAAGGGGGAGAGATAGTGGAGTTTGTCTCTCCCCCCTCAGGTGTTGACGATGAAGACCTCGATGCTTGCTACGATGAGGGTGAACAACTCTGGTTCAGGAAGATGGACAACATCCTTGGGCCGGGTTCTCCACCCGGTTTTGTGCCAAGAGTGTTGGAAGAGGTGCATGTCGTGAGCTCAGATGAGCCCACATCTTTCAGTGAAGCCGAACACAGTCCCAGCTGGAAGAAGGCCATGAGAGAGGAGATGGAGTCCATAGAAGAAAACAGGACATGGTTCCTTGCTAATCTTCCTCCTAGGAGGAGGGCGATTGGCTTGAAATGGGTCTTTAAGGTGAAAAGAGATGAGCATGGAGCCATATCCAAGTACAAGGCACGGTTGGTGGTAAAGGGGTATGCTCAAAGGCATGGTATTGACTATGATGAGGTGTTTGCCCCAGTGGCTCGATTGGACTCGGTGCGCTTGCTCATTGCCCTTGCAGCAAGTGAAGGATGGGAGGTGCACCACATGGATGTCAAATCGGCATTCCTAAATGGAGATCTTCAAGAGGAGGTCTATGTGGAACAGCCGGCTGGCTTTGTGGTGGCTGGCCAGGAGCACAAGGTGCTCAAACTGAGGAAGGCTCTGTACAGACTGCACCAAGCACCCCGGGCTTGGTATGAGAAGTTGGACAGCATTTTGCTATCTTTTGGGTTTAGGAGGAGTGCTATCTACATCAGAAAGAAGAGCGACATACAATTGGTGGTTGGAGTCATAGTTGTTACGGCGACGCGGCGATGCGCGGCGACCTAGCACCTTCACAACTTTACAGCGCTTATGGCGTGCGGCGTGGCGTCGCCATAGACACATCAGCGTGGCGACCAATATAGAAAAATAGCTTATAGAATTTAAGGATTTTAAAAAATATATCAATATATAAGTACTAAATTGCAAATAAGAATAGTAATATAGTATTATAAAAATAGCAATTTCATATCAAGTTGCAATAATGTTAATTTATATATCTTATAAAATAAAAATATATATTAAAATTGCAATAAAATATATAAAATTATGTCTATATTATATTTAAATGTTCATTTAATAATCTTTTTATAAATTTGATCCAATAGCCCATTTAAAGCCCAGTCTGAACATTTAAAGTCCATTTCCTAACCCTAATTTTCTCAACCCCTACCTTTCTCTCTCTCACCTCCCATTCCCTCCAGCCGCCGCCACACAATCCCCTCCCCCCTCTCTCTCTCACCTCCCTCTCAGCCGCCGGCCGCCGCACTCCTCTCCCGTCATCTTCCGCACCGGCGCTCCTAGTCGTGTCGTGCGCTGCTTGTCGCGGTTGGCCACGCCACGCATGGCCCGTCTGTGCCGCTCGTCGCGCTTGGCCGTGCCACGCCTGGCCTGGTCGCACCGCGTCCAGCCTCGTTGCGTCGTGCAGTGCCCAGTCTCGCCATGCCTTGCTCGCGAGCCCAGCCACGATGTGCCCGGCCTCGCCGTGCGCTGCTCGCGTGCCCAGCTGCGCCGTGCCGACCGCACATGGCCGTGGTGCGTCGCTCCGCACTGGATCTGGACTCTGCCTTCCTTCCCTCTCTGTTCTGCGCCGCTCTACCACCAGATCTGGCCGCCACTGCCTAGATCTACCTGCCACCGCCGCCGCCCTTCACTGTTGGTCGCCACAGATGGTGTGGCGTCCTATGGCGAATTGCAAAATACCACCACAGCGATATGGCGTCGATATATCGACGATATCTCGACGCCATGACAACTATGGTTGGAGTGTATGTCGATGATCTGGTGATCACGGGAGCTAGCAGAAGTGACATCCAGAAGTTCAAAGGGGAGATGGCAGCAGCTTTCAAGATGAGTGACCTTGGGTTGCTCCACTACTATCTCGGTATTGAAGTTAAGCAAAAGAAGGACGGTATTTCACTTAGTCAAGGTGCTTATGCTGTCAAGATTTTGGAGAAAAGTGGAATGGCAGGTTGTAATCCCTGCCAAGTGCCCATGGAGACAAAGCTGAAACTCAGCAAACTCAGTTCAGAACCCCCTGTAGCCGACGCCACAGCCTACAGGAGTATTGTTGGGAGTCTGCGGTATTTGGTAAATACCCGCCCAAAGTTGGCCTTTGCTATTGGGTATGTGAGTCGCTTTCTGGAGGACCCAAGAGAGGACCATTTGGTGGTTGTGAAACATATTCTGCGCTACATTGAAGGAACCAAGACTTGGGGAGTTTGGTTAGGCAGAAAGAAGAGGAAGTGTGCTTGACAGGTTTCAGTGATAGCGACTACACCGGTGATGTGGATACAAGGAAGAGTACAACCGGGGTGATATTCTTTCTCAATGAAGTCCAATCACATGGCAGTCGACTAAACAGAAGGTTGTAGCTCAATCAACCTGCGAAGTTGAGTACATTGCTGCAGCAAACGCAGCTTGTCAAGCACTATGGCTGGCTAGGGTGCTTGCGGAGGTCCAAGGATCAGAACCTAAAGCTCCAATGTTAAGGGTTGACAATAAGTCAGCCATTTCATTGATTAAAAACCTCGTTCTTCATGGTCAAAGCAAGCACATTGAAGTAAAATATCACCTGGTCAGGGAGTCTGCTGAAGCAGGTTTGATCAAAGTAGACTACATAAAGAGTGAGGATCAGTTGGGGATATATTGACTAAGCCACTCGGCAAGATCAGATTCTGTGAGCTGAGGAAGAAGATCGGGATCATTGATACTGAAGATTTGCACCACAAGGCTTAGGAGGAGATTGTGGAAAGTAATCCTTGGGTGCTAAATTTATGGTTTCCTAGTTTATGGTTTCCTAGTTTATGTCTTTCCATAATGGCTTAGTCTATATTTGATAGTCTATCCTGAGTATTTGGCAGTCCTCTATATTTGGTAGTCTATCCTGAGATAATTAAGGGCCTAAATAATCCCTTGCTATGTATCAAATACTGCCATGTATTGCTCTATATAATCTGATGAAGGGAGTCATGGCTCAGTGCCAAAGTTAGCCCAAAAACATCCTGTTCCTACTTCTGTTCGGTTCCTGTTTGGCCGGGTACTCGCCGGCGAGATCCTCCTCTCCGGCGTGTTCCTGACAACCATTACTTATTAGCCCAAAATTAAAATCGAAAAGCCCAAGCCCATTAACCGAACCCTAGATGCTTCACTCCTCACATCTCCCCCCTCCCTCACAAGCCACCAGCCGCCGCACAACTCCCCACTCTCACAAGCCACCACACATCTCCCCTCTCCCTCAGGCCAAATCACACATCTCCCCTCTCCCGCCCCTGCACGCCGCCTTCTCCTCACGCTCACGCCAGCGCCGCCGGTGGTCCCTCCCACTTCAAGTGCATTGTCGCCAGCCCACTCCTCCCATCATGGCCCATGCACCGTCATCGGCCCCCTCCTATCACATGGCGCCACCACCAGTGGCCCCTCCCTCTCCCGTCACACGCCGCCAATGGCCCCTCTCTCCTGATGGCCAAAATGCCACTAATCGGCTGACTAGTCGTGACTAGTCAAACGACCGGATTTCTAATCGCTCTGGTCACATCAAAGCACCTAGTCGGACGTAGGAAAGTAACCAGAACAATTAATCATAATTAATCAGACGATTTGTAAACATTGGTTAGGCGCCTCACCTCACCTTATCATTGTAAGAAACGGTTCTTTATTACTTGTAGTCTTACATAGATACATAAAAGTATTTTAACTAGGATATTCTCCAAATTCATAAGTTTCTTGAATTCCAAAATCTTTCGAAAGATCCCTTTCTTTTTTGAAATCCTAGAGGAAATGTTGGGTTTTGAAAATTTTGCAAAAAAAAAAAAGTTTCTCTTCTTTTCCTTTCTTTTTGTGTCTTCTCTCCTTTCACTTTCTTTCATTCCTTGTCCTTCTCCCTGCTTCCATTTCTCCTGCTGCAGGTTGTTATGGCGACACGGCAAAACGTGACGACCTACCACCTTCACAACTTTACAGCACGCTTATGGCATGTGGCGTGGCATCAGTATAGACACATCGGAGTCACAAACAATCAAATACATTAAGACCACTACAACAAGTAAATGTAAAGTTGGTAGCAGTACAAATGTAACACTAAAGAGACTTAATGTAGCACAAGAGTCATAGTCTAAGATTTATTGACATTAAAATAGCAATGCAAATATAGCATAAAAGGCATAAAACTATCTTATCTCTAAAAGTTTTGAATTCCTCATCAATTAAAAATCATTTAAAGCAAATTATAGAGAGTGATTTTCCTTATTTTTCCCATGTTTTAAAAATCATTTAAAGCAAATTATAAAAAGTGGCTTTCCTTTTTTCTCTTCCGTTCTTTCTAACTTTCCTTCTCTTCCTCTTCTCTTTCCTTCTCTTCCTGATGTCTTCTTGTCTTTCCTTCTTCTCTTCCTCTTTCCTCCACTTCCTCTTCTGAGCTCCACCCAACCTAATGTTGCCTCACACCACCACTGCCCACCGGAGCAGCTCCTCGTTGCAATGTCGCCCTCTCACGCCCTCGCTGCAACATCGCCCTCCTGCGCTCGCACGTCGACGGCCCCCACACCTCTACAGTAGCGGTGGCTGGAACTAGGCAAAGAGGTACGTCGAGCGTTGGCGGCTAGAACAGATCTTGCGGGATGGGGATAGAGTGCAGCGGCTAGGATTTGAGCGATGGGAGTTGGACCAAACTGGTACATTTACTTTTACTCCTCTCCCTCACATATGATGGGTGCCACACGCTTGTTGTGGCATCATATGGCAAATAGCCAAATCACGCCACAGCAATATGGCAACGATATGGCTACGATATATTGTCGCCATAACACCTATGGTCCTACGTGCCTATTTGTGCATTATAATGCTCCTACACCTATACTCCATATATTGTCGCCACAACAATCTAATGTTTGTACATTGAAGATACAAATAGTTTGATTAATTGCATGCACACCGTATATCAATGGACAAAGGGCATACATGAATGCAAGTAACAGATGATTCCCACTGTAAAGAAAGGCACTACGTTTTAAAGACGACTAAATCATTAATATTGAGTTGTTTTTAGGAATGCTAGAAAAATAAATCATGCCACATGGACAAACCTACACAAAAGAAAAATAAATCACGCCACCAGACTCTGAGATTTGTGCTTACAATGCATGATAGAATTTAGAGAGCAACAAGAACAACTCACACATACACACTATTATTTTTTCGAGATACACAACAGCACACATGCCCACATGAGAGGATGATTTGTGCTGCACACCAGCACCCTCTCACTCACTGCACTGTTTAGAAATGCACTTACAGGACTTAAATAGCCATACGCACACACGATGAGACCACTCACTCATGCAATCTCTTTGTGCAATCACCTCCACTAATTCCTGCATCTCCACTAATTCCGTTGCACTAATTCATCACGCAATCACTCAATCTCCACTAATTCCGCTGCACTAATTCATCATGCAATCACTCAATTAATTCCTAGATGCACTTAATGACACATTCCAAATAACACAATGCATGCAACACTTGACATCTAAACATGATAACACAAATGGAAATACAAGATTATTTCTAACAATGCAGGCCCATGAAAATGTGAGATTTTGAGCCATAATAAGCATTTATCTCAAAACAAATTGGCATCGAACACACCATTTCCTTTAAGCATCATGAATTCCTCTTCCACATGAATAGGAAGAAGACCAGGGCAATAGCATCAAATATAAATACAATATCTACATACGAATTATAGGCAAACAATACCATATACAACACCACACCTTTAAGCACAAAAGGCAACTACACAGCCTTTGAATGCCAAGTTACATCTGGATGTATGAACACAAAAGATCTGCTTATATTAATACCAGCCAAATCTATGATCACAAGAACTAGGTCAACATCAAAACAAGAAGACAATAAATTGCAAGGTGAAACATCCAAAATATTAGAAGCATGAAATGCAATATAACACCAGCTGCAACCATTACTAAGCAGTTATTATTCTTGTCAGGAAAAAACGTGAAGAAAATTAGTCTTAGCCTCTTAGGCAACTGGAACTTAATCAACATCAGAAAAAGGAATCAAACAGATGATCACAAGGAGATGAGTTTTATATGCAGTTATTTAAAAGGGAACAGAGTAACTAGAAGCTCATTACGATTGCAACCTCGTACCCAAAAAATGTGCTGTGGCCTGTGGGGTGTGTTAAGAAAGAATAAATTGGTAAGGAGCAAAAATAAATGTTAGGATAGAGAAATCCAAAAGTTCAACGATTAATAGCATACCAAATATGAATATAAATGTCATAACAAGGTGATGTTTAGATTAAAAACAAAGGACTAGATATGGTCACCTTATTAAAGCCTGCTATAAGAGTGATATTGACCCAGCCCTGTGCATCCATATTTCGCCTCAAGAAAACATCTGTACATAAGTTGTCCTTGCTGCGGATGAAAGAAGATGAGCATCGTTAACAGAAGCACATTGACAACAAAAAATAAATAAATAAATTCGAATCTGCATAAAAGACTACCTGAAGTAGAACTCTATCTGTTTCAGCAGATTGGCACGGCGGTCTTGAGCATCAGCATCAGCATTGGGCTCAGGCTCAGGCTCAGGCGAGGGTTCAGGCTCATGCGAGGGTTGATAGTAAGGGTAAGGAGGTGGACCAACCATGGGAGGCGCGAAAGGCAACCCCCTAAGAGCTTCTGGAGGAGGGGGAGGGCCAACATAGTACATTGGGGAAACAGGAGACACCGGTGAATGCATCTCTGGACATGATGAGAAACCCTAATCAGTTAGCAGATACTGCACAGAACGACAGCGACAGTAACAAGAAGATGCATACCGTGAAACACCACTGGACCAGGGAAAGCTCGCATGGGTGAGATTGGAGGAGGTGGAGGGCCCATGAAGGGCGGCGCAACGGCCATGGGCGGCGGCGGTGGGGGACCACCATGCAAATAGGGGCCAATGCCTATCGGGGGGCCACGATAGAAGCCGTCGAAACCCCCTCTCCGGCGGCCGCCAAAGCCGCCAGCCGAACCAGCGCCCCTCCTACCACCACCGCCGTTGTTGTGGCTTCTCTGAGCGCCCCTCCCACCGGGGGCGCTGGCATGATCCCAGGCAGCGGCGGTCCGATCAGGATGGTCCCGCGGGGAGTGGTCGGCGCGCCTGGCCGGCTTGTGGCGACCGTGCTGGGAGGCCGAAGGGGCTTGCTTGGATGGATTCGCGACGGCCTGATATCAGGTAGAGACGGAGACAGACGGCGAGCATAAGAACAATCCTATCTATCTATCCTGCATATATTACAAGTAAAAGGGATCTGACCGAGGCGGCGGCGGCAGCGGCGGCGGCGGCGGCGACGACGGGAGACGAGGAATCCGAAGGGGGCCTGGGGGAGTCGGACGGCTTGGTCCTGGCCGCCTCGGAGAGCGCGGGCCAGCTGCTGACGTCGATGACGGCGGGCGGGGGCGGGTGGGCGTCGACGGTGCCGTTGGGCGCGGAGGTGGTGGGGGCTGCTTCCAGGGCGACCTCTTGGGCAGCGGGTGCTCCGGATCAGGCGAGGCGGAGGGCGCGGCCGGTTCCATGGAAGGGCTGGCCTTGCGGGAAGGTGTTGGGGAGCGGCGGTGGCGGCGGCGGCGGCGGCGGAGGCGGAGGAGTTGGTGATCCGAGCAAACTAGGGATGGGGAATGGGACTTGCGTAGGGCGGCGCAACGCCCGACCCTATTCCTTCTCACCCTCCGTCCTGGTCGATCGGACCGTATGTATGTACGTATATTGTACATTATAGATTTATACGTGAAGGGAAAAAAATCACACAATATTCTGATGGTTTGTTTTAATGCCCGTGTACATGCTAGATAAATCTTTTAGGGCTTGTTTGGATCCTAGATATTGGATTTAGAATTGAGGAATTTGAATTCAATTCTATGAGATGGGCTGTTTGGACATTTTTAGAATTGGAATTATGAAATTCTATATAGAATTCAACCTAGAATTCATAGTCCATCCTAATTTCTCTTCAATAAAAAAGAATTGATCAGAATTCTTACCTATTCTCCCGTCTTAGATGGACTTATAAGGAGACGATGATGCTTTTCTTGTAAAAATGGAATTGATTCATGGTTCGATCATCCAAACAAGTTTTAGAATTAATTCTTATATTTTAATTCTATGGAATGTCCAAACAGAAATATTGGATTTAAATTGAATTCCACACAATTCAATATTTTATAGAATAATAAATAGATTCCAATGCTTCCAATACCTAAGATCCAAACGAGGCCTTAAAATAAATACTTTTAAAAGATGGTATAAATTAACTTAAGAGGTGGTTCTAAAAAATAAACATGTTTTAAAATAAATCATTGTTTGCTTGTGGGTCATAACCATAGTTTTTTACAACGACACACGCAACATGTGTCGATCTACTACCTTCACAACTTTATAATGTTTATGGAGTGTAGCACGACGTAACTACAGACACATCGGTGTGGTGATCAATATAGAAAAACAACTTATAGGATTTAGAAAAATATATCAATATATAAAGACTAAAATATTAAATTGCAAATAACAATAGTAATATCATATGATAATATGATATCAACTTGAAATATTGTTATTTAGATGCATTACCAGCTAAAAATATATAATTGAAATTATAAAATATATTTAAATTTAATAATATATTTAAAATACAGTAAATAATCTATTTATATAAATTTAACCAAAAAGTCTATTTAAATTTCAGCCCATTTAAAGTCCGTTTATAAACCCTAATCTTTCCCCTACTCCCCCTCTAGCCGTCACACCCTCTCCCCCTCATCTCCTCTCCCTCCTCTTCTCGCCCACATCTCCTGCATCGACGTAGCCAGCCTCGTTGTGAGTCACTTGCGCATGGCCACGCATGGCCACGCCGCTTTGCACTAGATTTGGCCTCCGCCTTCCGTTCCCTTTTTGTTTCACGTCGTTGTGCCATGTTCGGATCTACTCCATTGTCACCACTCTTTATTGTTACTCGTCACAGATGGTGTAGCGTCGTTGTAATAAATTGTAAAATACCACAACAATGATATAGCGTTGATATATCGATGCCATAACAACTTTGGTCATAACTTTTATGAAACACATGTTAGGAATGTATGCATTTTCATGTTAAATTTAATCCATAAATATCATGTGATTATTACGACGACATATATGTGCACGTGTAAACTACTCGAAGCAGTAGCTTGAAACATATTTATCATCAAAACAAGACGATATAATTAAAGAAATAGAACGCAAATGTTGCTAGGATGTACCCAGCGGAGTGACCCATGCTCAAGGCACTGATTTCTCCATTCACGTTAGTCGTCATAACGTGTTGCTTGATGTAGTCGATCGGGGTTTGATGCAGGACGTTGTTCACAGTGCAGTCCCACGAATGACTACGGAAGAATATGTACACAACAATGCACATGGGCACCGGGAGGAAGACGATGGCGTGTGCAGCAACCGCGACCACCAGGATGGAGCGAGCAGTCACGAAGACGCTCCCCAAAAACCTGATCGCCCGCACACCCAACAGGTGTCTCAATCACGGGCGTGGCTTTAGAGGCCGGCTCTCCTAACTCTCTGTGCGCGCAGAAGGTTGGGATTGGGCTGGTTTGAGGCAACAACGCTAGGAAGAAGAAAAGAATGTTCTGTACAGGTCAAGAATCACTGCAATTAAGCTCTCTCATGAAGAGGGAGACGAAAGGCCAACGGTCTCGCGATTAAGATCTCTCATGAATAGGGAGACGGAAGGCCAACGGTCTCGCGATTAAGATCTCTCATGAATAGAGAGATGGAAGGCCAACAGTCATCGTAGTATTTTATGGTAGCGCAACACAGTGGCAAAACACGGTTCCATTACCGTCGCCACGCACGCCCTTAGCCTGTCTCAACTTCTCAATAGACACACAATCAGTCCATCTATTTAAGTTGAGCAAAAAACATATGAACATTTAATGTGTGACTAAAAGTTTTAGTGCACCGTAGCATTATTGTGGGTCTTTGTATTTAACGTATTATTAAATAAATCAAAATAGGACAAGCCTATGTATATCCAACAATCCCCACCAATGCGAAGCCACGGAAAATGCTCTCGCCTTTCAAGCATTTAATATACCAGTGTTTCAATGAAGACTGTTAAATTGAACATCCACCTAGAGCAAAGACTACACTTATTCACAATTGTACAATGGACCATGCCTTGAATTGACAGTTTTATGTGTAATAAGTTTCATCCAAGTCATTTATTAATACTAGGTTGCCAAACACATCCCCTCTGGTTAGAGCATATAAGTCACACTCTAGGGCCTTTTATGAGTATCTAGAGATTACCCATATCTCATAAATTGTGTCTAGTAGTTGAACTCATGTAGGTGTGTTCCTTAAAAAATGTTCTGTAGAACAACATCTTTGCTTCAACAAGCCACTTGGAACATATTAAGGTGAAAACATCAACCTGCCATATAGCTAGGAAAGAAATACATCTGAAATTGACATTGTTAAGGATCTTTCCTCTGAGTCTACCACTATCTTGTTTCACCATTCTAATTCACGGGATCTCCGATCACAAAGAACAGGTTACCACCATGATAGACTTCAAGTGGGTCTCAAGCCCATCTCACTCGATGCAATATCTATCACATTGCGTGACAATCCCTTAGTAAATTGATCTGCCGGATTTTTAGACGTGTGGACATTGTCCAACGCTATCACTCCGGAGTTTCTCATTTTTTTGAGAGATTTCAAACGTCTCTTTATGTGCCTAATCGACTTCATGTTATGCTTAGAACTATTCACCTTAATAATCACGGTCTGATTATCACAGTTCATAGAAGTAACCGACACAGGTTTTTCAACCACCGGTAAATCCATAAGGAGTTCACGAAGCCACTCAGCCTCAACCGAGGCAGTGTCCAATGTTGTGAGTTCTACTTCCATAGTTGACCTCGTTAAGATGATCTACTTGCAAGACTTTCAGGAAACAGTACCACCACCAAGTGAGAACACATATCCACTTGTGGCATATATCTCATTACATCAAATATCCATTTTGCATCACCGCAATTAAGCTCTCATGAAGAGGGAGACGGAAGGCCAACGGTCTCGCGATTAAGATCTTCGTGAATAGGGAGACGGAAGGCCAACGGTATCGCGATTAAGATCTCTCATGAATAGGGAGATGAAAGGCCAATGGTCATCGCAATATTTTAGGATAGCGCGACTCAGTGGCAAAACACGGTTCCATTACCGTCGTTGCGCACGCGCTTAGCCCGTCTCAACTTCTCAATAGACACACAATCAGTCCATTTATTTAAGTTGAGCAAAAGACATGTAAACATTTAATATGAGACTAAAAGTTTTAGTGTACCGTAGTATTATTGTGGGCCTTTGCATTTAACGTATTATTGAATAAATCAAAATAAAACAAGCCCATGTATATCCAACAACACAATTGTAACTCGGCGGCACGGAAAAATCGAATTAATCGATCCACAATAGTAACAAAGCTTAGTTACTGGAGATAAAATCAAGGCACGGTTATCTGATGTGCCTTATAAGGACAACTTATTGACACGAGTACCTTGCCAAAATGAGCGTGCCTATTCACACAAAATAACAAGGTACGGTACAACACAGCAGCCACGTGTCAAGAAACATGGAGACTGCCCAGGGTTCTACTGAGAGGTAGCCGGATTCGCTCAAACCGGTTAGCTCGGTTTAAATTCAAATTTGATTTTGAAAATTTCAAAAAAAAATCCTATAAATACTAGGTGAGTTATGGTGATTGTTGGTAAATTTTGTTTTATTTTTAAAAAATGTTAAATGTTTTAGAACCCAACAAGATCGACAATAATCAACAAAAAAAGAAAAAATGGGTCTAGCCCAATGGCTAATGTTTTTTGGGGTTATTTTCATAAAAAATAACATTACTAAATTTATTGTCTCTACCATTTAATTCATAAAAAATGACATAGTAAATATTTTTATCATTATATTAGATTGTTAACCTTGTGAACAACCTTAGGACCGACTCTTCCTAGTGCAACACTTCAACGAACTCGGCAAACTTTTTCTCTAGCGGTGTACCCGAGCTATCGCTACAATAAAAATCAAAAGAAATAACATCATAAAATTTTCATGCGGAAATAAATAATTCATACATAGTAAACAATTTGTAAAACACAATATTCATAACTAACTTTACGAGTACATTATTGTTGGCGTAAAAGATTACGCTAACAGGTTTCTGTAGAAAAGAAACTAACAAACGAAGTGTTTGTGAAGCAAACTGTTCTAAGCCTCCGAAAGGATAATAGCTTAGAATAGTTCGAAAGTGTGTATTGAATCACTTGAATTCGGTCCCTATTACAGGGTGAAATGGGGGTATTTATAGGCCTGAACATTAAGGAAAAGACCTATTTACCCCTCTATTACAACCGACATTAAGGAAACTGTTGGACCAGAAACGGCGACCAGAGGGGGGGTGAATGGGAGCTTTTAAAATTTCTGGCTAAAAACTTAGCTTTCGGGTTCAGTTCTGTCTCCTGCGGAACAGGCTTCGAACACTACCTTCGAAGGTCTGGTTCGGAGGTACTTCGACACCTTCGAACACAGGCTTCGGAGGAGCAAAAGTTCGAAGCCAAGAAGACTTCGCTCCTCTAACAACCCTCGAAAACCAACTCTGCTAAGTCAGTGCAGGCTCCGCACACAGGGTGCTTCGAGCGGACTTCGCACTTCACCCTTCGCAAGAGTAGACAGCCCTCTGAGGACTTCGACCAAGTACTTGGCGACAGCAACTGGTGCTGGGCTTCGTACGCGAAGGTCTACACGCACACAAAACGGACTACGCTAGGGGCTTCGACACAGGAAGCAAAACGGGATACAACCAGGGCTTCGCTAGTAAGCAGCGAGGTCTTGCCTCGTGTTACACAGAGCGACAGCACACTGAAAAAAACACACACCTCGCACAAAAACAGCCTTCGCCTCAACACGCTTCGGTGCACAACAACAGGCGAGGTATGAAACGCGAGCTCAAGCAAAAAGCACAATGAAAACAGGGCTTCGCCGCTTGAACAAGGAACACAAAATATATTGAACTCTGGATGAAAACCAGCGAGGTCTGTGTACAGGAGCTCAACAGTAAATGCTCAAAGTGTTGAATGTTACCTACCGAGCCCCCATATTTATAGCCCACGGCTTCATCCTAAGGAAGTGACTACTTTACCCCTAGGGTTTACAACAGATTTGTCTCTACAGAACTAAGGGGTACAAAAGGTAGTCCACCTTTATTTTGGAGGCTTCTCTGTCAGCTGCAGAGGGGACAGTGTCAGCCTTTTTCAGAACAGACAGTGTCAGCCTTTACAGTGTTGACTTCTGGAACCTCCCTTCGCACGCGAGGGGTGCGGAAGCTTCAGCGAGAAGCCTGCAGCCTGTTGGCCTTCGCTCCGCCGAAGAAGTCCTTCGATACAGTGACGGTTTTAAGCCGAAGCCGTCAAAGCCCCTTGGGCCTTCGCACCACCACCTCCGGAGTGGATCACCACGGCTTCGCAGCTACTCCCAGCTCGAACACCGTCCGTCCGTGTACCGAAGTCATGCATGGCCGAAGCACCTCAAGTCATCCTCACTCCGAAGCCCCACCTTCGGAGTACCACCCTTCGAAGTCCCTCCTTCGTCCAAGGCCTCCGCATGAAGCATTCCATGAGCACTTCGTCGCAGTGTCTCTCCCCGAGCACACTCCTCGACGAGCCTCACCCGGACCATGCCTTCGATGCGCCTCGACTTCTGAGACCTTCGTCGGGTACCTTCGAGTGTCTCCCTCCGGAGCACACTTCGAAATCCATGCCTCCGCAGAGGACTTGATCCACCAACTCCGAAGTCACTCCATTCGGAGTACCTTCGAAGTGCCTCACCTCCGAGGACTTTGTCTCGGAGTACCTTCAGCCGGAGCCACGCTCCGCACTCTCTGCCTTCACCTGGCACGCCTCGACCCGAGGACCGACCCGGACCACCTTCGCAGCCACCGTGACGAAGCTCCCCGCTCCCCTGGCATCAAGCCTCCCGCTTGACCCAGGTTCACCCGGCTCGAACCCTGTCCGTCGCCTCCGAAGTCCCTGCGCACCACGGACAAGCAAACAAGTGTATCCAGTACTCCGGAGACCTCTCCGGGGTAAGCAACCTTCGGTACACACTCCGGTGTACCGGCCAAAATACCGAAGCCTTCGGTACGAACCCAGTCATCGTGTACTGCCGGACCCCTCCGACAGGCACACTCCGCTGCACAGCTGCAGCAAGCAACACCGAACACCCTTCGGTGAAACCACCTCTGAACACCCTTCGGAGGTACCACCTCCGAAGCCCCTTCGGAGGTACCCTTCGAATCAGAGGGTAAAATCCAGTCAATCACTCATCACAAAACACCGAAACCAACCCTTGGTTTCTCAATCTCCCCCTTGATGAGTGCATTGACAACCAAATCGAAGTTCAAGAAAATTTGAAAATTTTCAGCACACAAGTGACCATAAAAACTCAGAAAAGAGCCAAAGCATGTCACTTGATAAAAGAATTTTTCTCCCTCTTTGTAAAAGAGTAAAAGCCCTTTTTGGCAAATCTCCCCTTGATAAGAACTCCCCCTGAGTTAAGCACATTTTTCTTCCCTTTTGCGAAATTATGCCTTCTTGCGGCAGAGAACACAGCAAATCTCCCCCTTTGGCAATGCAAGCATCAAGGAGCAGTTAAAAGATGCAAAGCTTCGAAATGAATGGAATTGCAAAGACATATAATGCAAAAATATGCCAACATTAACACTAATGATCATGTGCTCAGCTCAATTTAACAATCGGTGAAACAAGATGATGGCATGTGATTTTGTCATTTTGAAGTAAAAGCATCACCACTTAATCACAGCCGCTAGATATGTGAAGGCAAGGACTGCGCAAAGCTAACAAATTCTACCCTAGACAGACAAGTCTTGTTCAAAAGGAGCTTTTGAAAGCAAACTTGATGAGCAATTAAATTTGTTGTTCTTTTCTTAATGCCAGGGGTTATTTGTTTGTCCACCTTATACTTTCCAATCAAGCCAAGCCTAGGCATGAAAGCCATCTGAAGCTTAAGGCGGTGATTTTGGTATACACTACACTATCCCAGTTCAGACCAAAGTGCAATGGTAAGCAGTCTAGAATAGAGTAGTGCGACAAACAAACCCTCCTGGATCTTTTCATTTAAACCAGGCAAATCATGGATTTTTGATTTTGTTTCAGATGAATGAATTATTTTTGATGAATATCCATAAAAAGAACACAATTTTTCAAGTTGCAACTTTTAGCATCCAAAGAACAGTGTCTTGCTGACAAGTAGATAAAAGATAGCTAAAAGCAGTCCTGCCTAAACAAGCTAGATACACGATTGAGCAGTGAGCAAGTTTTGATTTTAGAAAATAAAACATCATGCACAATCAATGTTCCAGACATATTTCATAGAGCTGAGCTGTCATGATTTCTTTGAGTTAAAAGCAGGCATATAATAGCAAAAGATGTAAGTGCAATTCCACACATAATGAGCATATGCAAGTCAATTAAAATCAGCTCCCCCTCACAAAATGCCGTAGGGATGACAAATACCAAGTTCCCCACGCAAGTAAGCAAATCGAGATGCATCGAGGGGTTTTGTAAAATATCGGCAAGCTGGTGTTGGGTATCAACATATTGAAGTTCAATATCACCCTTCTCATTGTGATCTCTGAGAAAATGATACCGTACATCAATGTGTTTGGTTCTGGAGTGCTGAACCGGGTTGTTTGCAATACAAATAGCACTAGTGTTATCACAGAAAAGTGGAACACTCTTATAATCTAACCCGAAATCCCGCAAAGTGGAAACCATCCACAAAATCTGAGAGCAACAGCTAGCTGCAGCAACATATTTGGCCTCAGCCGTCGATTGAGCAACACTAGACTGTTTGCGGGAAGACCAGCAAACCAGAGACGTACCCAGAAAATGACAAGTACCAGAGGTACTTTTCCTATCAATTCTACACCCAGCAAAATCCGCATCTGAATAACCTCGAAGACATAAAGATGAAGACGTTGAATACCATATGCCAAATTCAAGGGTATGTTTGAGATACCTTAGGATGCGCTTAACCGCTTGGCGGTGCGAAGCTCGTGGTGAAGCCTGAAAACGAGCGCACAGACACACAGCGAAGTGTATGTCCGGCCTCGTGGCAGTCAAGTAGAGGAGGGAGCCGATCATGCTCCGGAACTCCTTCTGGTCTACGGCTTCTCCATCTTCGTCAGGGTCCAAAGCTATAGATGTAGCCATTGGAGTGGCGAGGGGCTTCGCATCGGACATGTCGAACTTCTTGAGCAGGTCCTTGGTGTACTTTGTCTGGTGGACAAAAGTACCTTGTTTGCTTTGCTTGATTTGCAAACCAAGGAAGAAGGTGAGTTCACCCATCATTGACATTTCAAATTCCCTGCTCATGGTATCTGCAAACTCGGCAACCAAAGCATGAGAAGAGCCACCAAAGATGATATCATCCACATAAATCTGCACTAGGAGGAAATCTTTGCCATGCTTGAGAGTAAACAAAGTTTTATCAACTGAGCCCATCAAATACCCCCGCTAGGGCAGAAAAGACTTAAGTCTATCATACCAAGCCCGAGGGGCCTGCTTGAGTCCATAAGAGCCTTATGAAGTTTAAGGACTTTATGTGGGTACTTGGGGTTTTCAAAACCAGGAGGTTGTTTTACATAAACATCTTCACCTATGAAGCCATTAAGAAAAGCACTTTTGACATCCATTTGATAGAGTTTGAATCCCCGGGATGTCGCAAAGGCAAGCAAAATCCTAATGGCCTCAAGGCGAGCAACAGGTGCAAAAGTTTCAGTAAAATCAATCCCTTCTAGTTGAGAAAAGCCCTGAGCTACAAGTCTAGCCTTGTTTCTAACTATTGTCCCATCCTCCCCTTGTTTATTTTTAAAAATCCATTTTGTTCCAATGAAATGAACATTAGGTGGAGGATCAACTAAAGTCCAGACTTGGTTTCTTTCAAAATTCTCAAGCTCTTCATGCATGGCATTGATCCAACTAGAATCAGAAAGTGCATGACTAACATCTAAAGGCTCGAAAGAAGCAACAAAAGCAGCATTAGTGAAATGGGCATGAGAACGTGTTACCCTTTGATCAAGCTCACCAATGATCTGCTCGGGAGGGTGCATCCTTTGGACATGATGTGGAGCCTCGCGGCGGGATGCAGTCTCCCCCTCAACTTGTGCGTTGGAGTGGTCCAAGATGACCGATGTTGAGGTAGTCGCTTCGGGACCTCGTGCCGAAGTAGTTGAAGCGGGGTCAGCTTCGGGGGTTGACGTCGAGGGTAGTAGGGGTTCATCCTCGAATTCTCCGGGATCTTCGTCTTCGAATAAGGTCTGTTCCATGTCATGTTCATTTGCCTGTTCAAAAGCAGAACTAACAAAGGGGGCTGATTCATCAAAAGTCACATCACATGACTCGATGACAGTGTTAGTTTCCAAGTTATAAACACGATAAGAATGACCATGAGTAGTATAACCCAAAAAGATCCCGTCAGAAGATCGCGACTCAAATTTATCCAAGTTACCACGTTTTAGGATAAAGCAGCGACAGCCAAAAACTCGAAGATGAGTAACCTTGGGCTATCTCCCAAAACGCAGCTCATAAGATGTCAAGTTTAAAATTGAGCGCAAGAAAATTCGGTTTGAGATGTAGCAAGCAGTGTTCATGGCCTCAGCCCAGAATTTTCTAGGAGTCCTATGCTCATCAAGCATCGTCCTAGCCATCTCAACCAAAGTGCGGTTTTTCCTCTCAACAACACCATTCTGTTGAGGAACCCGCGGAGCAGAGAATTGATGTTCTATGCCATGCTCCATGCAAAAGTCAACAAAGAGACTATTTTTGAACTCGGTGTCATTATCGCTTCGAATGAATTTTAATGCACCAGGGAGTTCAGTAAAAAGTCTCAAAGCCAAGCTCCGAAAGTGTGAAAACACTTCATCCTTGCTGGCAAGAAAGAAGACCCAAGAGTAGCGAGAGAAATCGTCGACAATTACTAGAACATACCACTTCCCGCCTAAAGAACTAACCCGAGAAGGACCTACAGTGTCCATATGGAGAAGTTCTCCGGGCTGTTCAGTCATCACTGTGGTGACTGGCGAATGCGAAGCGGCAATCATTTTACCATGTCGACAAGGAGCACAAACTAAATTCTTCTCAAACTTGAGCTTGGGCAACCCTCGGATCAGGCCTAGGGCGCTCAGACGAGCGAGCAATTCAAAGCTCATATGCCCTAGTCTCCTATGCCACTTCCAAAGCTCAGAAGTCGAATGAGCAACAAGACAATGAGAAGAACCAGACGACTCTGAAAAATCAGCTCCAAAAACTCTCCCAACCCTAAAGATCTTACACACCACAACGCCATCAGAATTGAGCACTTGCGAAGTATCGCGATGAAATCGCACTTCGAAGCCCTCATCAAGCAACTGAGATACAGACAGCAAATTGTATCCCAGGTTCTCAACCAAAGCAACATCTTTGAGAGTGAAGTTTGAATTAATTCTTACCACACCTTTACCTTTCACTCTACTCCTTCGATTGTTTCCGAAGGTGATATGTTCCCTTTGCTTGGTTGTGGTGAGGCTGGAGAACCATGCTGCATCTCCGGTCATGTGGCGCGAACAACCGGAGTCCATGATCCACGTGCCCTCCAAGCCTCGACCTGTCGCCTACACATGATGAGAACGTCTCGATCTCTCAGTGCTAGGGTGAGTAAAATAATGACGAGGCATCCAGCACTGAGTGAAACGAGTAGTAGGCACAGTAAAAGCAGACGGTCTACGCACATGATAATCAGAATGATGCAAAGTGCGAGGTCTACCTACATGCTGTGAAAGAACAACATGTCGAGGTCTCCTACTTTGACGAGGTACAAATCTGCTAGCCCGAGGTCTACCACCATATGGAACATGGTGAAGACCTCGAGGAGCAAAACCTCTCCGAGAAGCACGAGGAGCCTCAAAAGCAGGACGATAGTAAAACTCAGACTCATGCATACCTAAAGATGGGTAATGCATGTCCTGGTAACTCATCGCCTGAGCGCGTCGCTCATCCTTGATGCGACGAAAACAGAACCCAACCAAATGACCCGCCCGCTGACAATAGGAACAATGAAACACTCTCCTGGGGGCACTCTCATGGGTCACAGGAGCAACTCTCACAGGCTCCCTGGGTTTTTTCTGTGTGGTTTTTCTTGGGAGGATTTTTCTTGGCGGGAGGAGTGGTTTTCTTTTGTGGATGGGTAGGTTTTTTGACTGGAGGGGTGTCGCGCCCCGATTTAATAAATCAGGACTTTATTGAAATTCATAGAATATCAATAAAACAAGACGTTCATCACACGACCACGTACAATACGGGCAATCATTCACGGTTCGTAGACCGCATTAATACAAAAGTGAATAAAGATGAAGAGAAACTAATAAAACAAGGGTCCTAGATGAACGCCTCCTTCCAGTCTCGCCTTGACTGGGTCGCTACTCCAGACCTTCATCCTCCTCGTAGTAGACGGGCTCTGATGGTGTAAGTCAACGGGGTGAGTACAGATGTACTCAGCAAGCCACCGAATGCAAATATAATGCAAGGTAATAACAAGGGAGATAGTGGCTAGTTTTGCGGAAGCAGCATAATTGTAAAGCTTTAAATGAGAGCAATTTATTAGTACAGAAAAGTAACATGTGCATGTGTATCATCTTCTAACTCGAGGGGTACAGTCACCCCACCTCGCTCAACAGTCCTTACGTGCCATGATTAATCCGAACATTCACACAATTGTAAACTAACTGCGAGTAGTCACACAACCCGCCCTTGACCGTGGGCTCGGCTTTTCGAAAAGATTAAATTACTCTGATCAGAGAGGTACCACTGTACCCACAAGGCACGCACTCATCACTTACACCAAAGTGTAACGAGATGACCCATTTCACGGGAACTCGTGCCAAAACCTTCCATATGGTTCCCTCCGACTCCACAACACCCTCTTATGGGTTTCGTATCGTGTCTCGACATGTCGAGTGCTCACCATAACCCCCCCTTGAGCCTTCTTTGGTACAAGTCGCCCGCAGGCTAGCCCCTTGTACCCCTCCACTATGGTGCATAGAGCCGAAGGGTTTCCACACTTCCAGTTAGGACTTACCCATTAGACTGTGGTTGGTACGGAAGTGCTTTGCAACAGATCCCGCAGACCGGTCCTTATAGTGCCCCGGGTGCGACAAACCAGTGCCCGAGCTTGCACCCGGAACCCACCATACTTATAACCTAGCCAACTCCAACAGAGTCCAGAGACGAGAATAACAAGGAAATCTTACAGAATCCAGCTAT
>JAAALK010000286.1:46277242-46364769 GCA_019279435.1 Zizania palustris | reverse complement strand
TCTTCCCCCCGCCTGCGCTCGGACCCGCGCCTCGCGCCTAGCTCACGCCGTCGCGCGGGCGCCGGCGGCCTCGCCGGCCCGCCCGCACCGGCCGCCCCACAACGCGGCTCGCGCCCTGGGCCCCGCCCACACCCAGCCGCCCCCCACCGGTGCCCAGCGACTCGCCAGTGGCGCCCTGACCCTGGTGCACCCCTGCGTCGCGCGACCGTCCGTGGTTCGGTACTTTGGTCCATTCCTCTGTAAGCAACTATTTGTGAATGTAATTTGTGATTTTTTAAAGCTTAAATTATGCACATGAATGATTGAACCTTCAACGTAGTATTTTGCATAAAAATAGTAGTTCTGGATGGAACAACTTCTCGAATTTTTCACTATGAACCGGAGCAACATCAAAGTGGTACATCTTGGATTCTATTGATATCTATTTAGTCATTTTTTAGCCTTTTATGTTCATACTTTCATTACTATTATTATTTTACTACCTATTGTATTTTGATTTTTGTAGATGTCTAGAGAGAATGAATTGAGTGATGAAGAAGAAAACTCTTTTGATAAGAATGATGATATGTCAGAGGAATCTTTATCACATGAGGGGGATTCTATTGACATCTCTGATGATGGATTGAATAATCGAAAGTCAAGAACAAAAAGGGATTAATATTGCAAGCGGTCTCGATCTTTTTCAGAAGTATGGAATAGCTTTGAGAAGATCAGATACCATCATGGCAGAGAGAAAAGGATTTGTCTTGAAGGCAAAGGTTTGTATTGCAAGAATTATATTTCTTACACTCAAGGATCACGCACTTCTTATCTTGGAAGACATATAAAGAAGTGTGGTGTCTACTTGAGAAGATGGCTAAGAAACAACATCAAACAATTCTCAACTGCTCCATCTGAAGCAGTGTGAATCTGGTTCTGGTCTTCCTGTTGTGTCTCTCCTAGTGAGTACAATCATGATGAAGTTCGAAAAATGTTGGCTAAGATGATAATTGCCCATGAATATCCATTTAGATGATGAACATACTGGTTTAACATTCTAATGAAGTATTTAAATCCTGCTTACCAATTTACTAGCAGAAAGACCATAAAAATGAATGTATGAGCATTTTTGAGTCTGAGAAAGAAAGTCTTGTGAGAAACCAAGGGTGGTTTCGGTGTTGTGATGAGTGATTGACAGACTTTTACCCTCTGACGAAGGGTACCTCCGAAGGGGTTCGGAGGTTGGACCTCCGAAGGTGTTCGGAGTGGTCTACACCGAAGGGTGTTCGGTGTTTGCTTGCTGCAGCTGTGCAGCGGAGTGTGCTCGTCGGAGGGTCCGACAGTACGCGATGACTGGGTTCGTACCGAAGGGTTCGGTACTTTGGGGGTACACCGGAGTGTGTGCCGGAGGTGCTAACCGGAGAGGTCTAGGAGTACTGGATACACGTCTGCTTGTCTGTGGTGCGCAGGGACTTCGGAGGCGACGGACAAGGTTCGAGCCAGGTGAACCAGGGTCAGCGGGAGGCTTGATGCCAGGGGAGCAGGGAGCTCCGTCACGGTGGCTGCGAAGGTGGTCCGGGTCGGTCCTCGGGTCGAGGCGTGCCAGGTGAAGGCAGAGAGTGCGGAGCGTGGCTCCGATGAAGGTACTCCGAGACAAAGTCCTCGGAGGTGAGGCACTTCGAAGGTATCCGGATGGAGTGACTTCGGAGTTGGATGGAACAAGTCCTCTGCGGAGGCAAGGGTTCGAAGTGTGCTCCGAAGGGAGACACTCGAAGGTGCCCGACGAAGGTCTCAGAGTCGAGGCGCATCGAAGGCATGGTCAGGGTGAGGCTCGTCGAGGAGTGTGCTCGGGGAGAGACACTGTGACGAAGTGCTCATGGAATGCTTCATGCGGAGGCCTTGGACGAAGGAGGGACTTCGAAGGGTGGTACTCCGAAGGTGGGGCTTCGGAGTGTGAAAGGCTTCGGAGCAAGGCTAGCTCCGGAGTGAGGTTGTCTTGTGGTGCTTCGGCCTGCATGGCTTCGGTACACGGACTGGCGGAGTTCGAGCTGGGTGAAGCTGCGAAGCCGTGGTGGTCCACTCCGGAGGTGTTGGTGCGAAGGCCCAAGGAGCTTTGAGGCTTCGGCTGAAAACCATCACTGTATCGGAGGACATCTTCGGTGAAGCGAAGGCCATCAGGCTCAAGGCTTCTCACCGAAGCTACCGCACCCTCGGTGCGAAGGGAGGTTCCAGAAAGTCAAAGACTGTAAAAGGCTGACACTGTCTGTTCTGTAAAAGGCTGACACTGTCCCCTCTGCAGTTGACAGAGAAGCCTCCAGAATAAAGGTGGACTACCTTTGTACCCCTTAGTTCTGTAGAGTCAAATCTTTTGTAAACCCTAGGGTAAAGTAGTCACTTCCTTTGGTGAACTGTGGGCTATAAATATGGGGGCTCGATAGGTAACATTTAACACTTTAGATTTACTGTTGAGCTCCTGTAGCCCATACTTCGATTGAATACATCCAGAGAGTTCCTTTTTCTTGTGTTCCTTGTTCAAGCGGCGAAGCCCTGTTCCTGTGCTTTTGCTTGAGCTCGCGTTGCATACCTCGCCTGTTGTTGTGCACGAAGCCTTTGAGGCGAAGGGTGTTTTTCGTGCGAGGTGTGTCTTTTCGGTGTGCTGTCGCTTGGTAACTTGAGGCGTGACCTCGCTGCTTACTAGCGAAGCCCTGTTTGTTACCCGTTTGCTTCTTGTGGCGAAGCCCCTAGTGTAGTTTGTTTGTGTGCGTGTAGACCTTCGTGTACGAAGCTCAGCACCAGTTGCTGCTGCCAAGTACTTGGTCGAAGTCCTCAGGGGGTGTCCACTCTTGCGAAGGGTGAAGTGCGAAGCCTGCTCGAAGCACCCTGTGTGCGGAGCCTGCACTGACTAAGCAGAGTAGATTTCCGAGGGTTGTAAGTGGAGCGAAGTCTTCTTGGCTTCGAACTTTTGCTCCTCCGAAGCCTGTGTTCGAAGGTGTCGAAGTACCTCCGAACCAGACCTTCGAAGGTAGTGTTCGAAGCCTGTTCCGCAGAAGACAGAACTGAAACCGAAGGCTAGTTTTTAGCCCAAAATTTTAAAAGCTCCCATTCACCCCCCCTGGTCGCCGTTTCCGGTCCAACAATTGGTATCAGAGCAGGTTAAGATCACCAGTTGACCTTAACCGGTTTGTGATCTGTTGGCGACAGGATAGAGGCAGTAAATTCCTCTGTTCGATGGGACAGTGAGAAACCAAGGGTGGTTTCGGTTGTGATGAGTGATGACAGGCTTTTTACCCTCTGTTCGAAAGGTACCCTCGGAGGGGCTTCGGAGGTGGTACCTCGAAGGGGCTTCGGAGGTGGTTCTCCGAAGGGTGTTCGGAGGTGTTTGCTTGTGCAGCTATGCGGAGTGTGCCTGTCGGAAGGGTCCGGCAGTACACGATGACTGGCTTCGTACCGATGGCTTCGGTACTTGGGCGGTACACCGGAGTGTGCCGGAGGTTGCTAACCCGAAGAGGTCTCCGGAGTACTGGATACACTGTCTGCTTGTCTATGGTGCGCAGGGACTTCGGAGGCGACGGACAAGGTTCGAGCCGGGTGAACCTGGGTCAAGCGGGAGGCTTGATGCCAGGGGAGGGGAGCTCCGTCACGGTGGCTGCGAAGGAGGTCGGGTCGGTCCTCGGGTCGAGGCGTGCCAGGTGAAGGCAGAGGTGCGGAGCTGGCTCCGGCTGAAGGTACTCCGAGACAAGTCCTCGGAGGTGAGGCACTTCGAAGGTACTCCGAATGGAGTGACTTCGGAGTTGGTGGATCAAGTCCTCTGCGGAGGCAAGGAGTTCGAAGTGTGCTCCGGAGGGAGACACTCGAAGGGCCCGACGAAGGTCTCAGAAGTCGAGGCGCATCGAAGGCATGGTCCGGGTGAGGCTCGTCGAGGAGTGTGCTCGGGAGAGGCACTGCGACGGAGTGCTCATGGAATGCTTCATGCGGAGGCCTTGGACGAAGGAGGGACTTCGAAGGGGGTACTCCGAAGGTGGGGCTTCGGAGAGAGGATGACTTGTGGTGCTTCGGCCATGCATGGCTTCGGTACGGACGGACGGTGTTGAGCTGGGAGTAGCTGCGAAGCCGTGGTGATCCACTCCGGAGGTGGTGGTGCGAAGGCCCAAGAGCTTTGACGGCTTCGGCTTAAAACCGTCACTGTATCGAAGGACTTCTTCGGCGGAGTGAAGGCCACAGGCTGCAGGCTTCTCGCCGAAGCTACCGCACCCTCCGGTGCGAAGGGAGGTTCCAGAAGTCAACACTGTAAAGGCTGACACTGTCTGTTCTGAAAAAGGCTGACACTGTCCCCTCTGCAGCTGACAGAGAAGCCTCCAAAATAAAGGTGGACTACCTTTTGTACCCCTTAGTTCTGTAGAGACAAATCTGTTGTAAACCCTAGGGTAATGTAGTCACTTCCTTAGGATGAATCCATGGGCTATAAATATGGGGGCTCGGTAGGTAACATTTAACACTTTGAGCATTTACTGTGACTGTACACATACCTCGCTGGTTTTCATCCGAGTTCAATATTTTGTGTTCCTTGTTCAAGCGGCGAAGCCCTGCGTCTTTGTGCTTTTGCTTGAGCTCGCTTTGCATACCTCGCTAGTTTTAGTTCACCGAAGCCTGTCTTGGCGAAGGGTGTTTTTCTCGCGGAGTGTTGTTTTCAGTGCTGCTTGCGCTCTGTGTAACACGGGCAAGACCTCGCTGCTTACTAGCGAAGCCTATGTTTCGTAGTTCCCGTTTTGTTCCTGTGTCGAAGCCCCTTAGCGTAGTCCGTTTTTGTGTGCGTGTAGACCTTCGAAGTACGAAGCCCAGCACAGTTGCTGTCGCTAAGTACTTGGTCGAAGTCCTCAGAGGGACTGTCCACTCTTGCGAATGGTGAATGTCGAAGCCTGCTCGTAGCACCTCGTGTGCAGGAGGCCGCACTGACTAAGCAGAGTAGATTTTCGAAAGGGTTGTTATGTGGAGCGAAGTCTTCTGGCTTCGAACTTTTGCTCCTGCGAAGCCTGTGTCGAGCTGTCGAAGTACCTCCGAAACAGACCTTCGAAGGTAGTGTTCGAAGCCTGTTCCGCAGAAGACAGAACAACCGAAGGCTAAGTTTTTAGCCCGAATTTTAAAAGCTCCCATTCACCCCCCCTCTGGTCGCCGTTTCCGGTCCAACAATTGGTATCAGAGCGGTTAAGATCACCAGTTGACCTTAACCGGTTTTGTGATCTTTGGCGACATGGATAGAGGCAGTAAAATTCCTCTGTTCGATGGGACAGATTTTGCATACTGGAAGGTGCGCATGGAGGCTTACTTGTTAAGCCAAGGAAATGCAATTTGGGAGATTGTGGACTCACAATACTCCATCCCTGAGACTCGCACCTCTCAAACTGAAAGGATCAGTAATGCCAATTCCAAGGCAAGAAATATCTGTTCATGGTTTGAGTCGGAGTGAGTTCGATAGGGTGCAGCACCTTAGGACTGCTAGGGAATTTGGACAACGCTCACTATTTTCATGAGGGCTCTACTCAGATTAAGGCCAGGCGCCAAAGCACCTACAACCAACAGTATCAGATGGTTTGTGCAGGCACCTGGTGAATCTATAGATGCCATGTTTTTCGCGCTTTTTGACGCGAGAGTGATGTAACTTGCGATCCAACGGGACGCTTGCTTTACAGTGATCACGATAGGGCTATCAAGCTTCTCTATGCTCTTGACCGTAGCATATGGGAAGTGAAGATATCCAGCATTGAGGAGTCCACAGGCTATGCCACTTTGACCTGTGATGAACTCTTTAGCAAGCTGAAGTCCACAGAGATTGCCAAGGCATCTCTTTGCTGTGCCAAGAAGCTCTTTGCCAAATCCATTGGCATTGGTTTCTAGCACTAGCCGTGGCACCCACTGCAGAACCCAGCACATCAGGCACTCTGTGTTCCTTGCAGATGGTTTTGCTTTGTCCTCCCTGGTCTCCGTCACAAAGGAGCAGGTGGATACTCTAGCTGATGATGAGCTTGCTCTCATTGACCGGAGGTTCACCCGCTTTCATCATGAGAGACGGTCATACGGAGAAGTGGTTTAGTGGTGCTATTGAATGTGGCGACACCTCTCACACTTACGGCAATTGCCCCAAGGTCAAGAAGAGAGATGAGAGTGAGCCGCCCCAAATACCACAAAAAGGAGAGGAAGCCCTTTGTGAAGGGCAAGCGCGGCAAGATGGCTAAGAAAGTAGCCAAGCCGCTTCCAAGCCTTTGTTGCTGCTCTCAGCGACATCGACACTTCCTAACTGGGAGTCGGCTCTGAGGAGGAGGAGGTCCCAAGGAAGGAGGGACCAGAAGGACAAGAAGGGACGTGACTTCACCGGCCCTTTGCTTCATGGCCGACATCGATCACAGCGGCGATGAGCTTGACTCATCTGAGGTAAACCATCATCTGACCAGCTTCTAATTAAATTAGATGAGCTGAATGAAAGTGTGCTAGGTCAGGATAGATTACTTGTGCAAGCCGCTAGAGAAAGAAAAGACCTTAGACTTAGGCTAGAAACTATGTCTCTATGAATATGCCATGCTTAAGTCTAAATTTGATGATGCTGAATGTGAATCATGTTCTGTTGTCATGAGTGAGCTTGCTCAGTTGCGTTCTGTTCATGCTCAAACTCTTTCTGAGCTTGAGACTGCACAGAAGCAGCTTTTGGAGGTGGATTCTAGACCTCATGATGTTATTGATTGCATGAACTGCTCTTATTACGCGATAGCATTAATTTACGTGATAAGCATGTTCATGATTTGGAGGCTAGATTGGAGAGGGCCGGTAGTTCTAAGGATGTGCAACCTGTTTGTGACACTTGCATTACCTTAAGGACCAGCTAGGCACTGTTAGAGAGCGAGCTGAAACCTCATGTCGAAAATGAATACCTTCTTTCGTGGTAACAAATGCACTGAGGGAAAGGGTAGGATGGATTTGCTCTTGGCCAAGACCAAGTTGTGTGCTGACAGAGCCGGGGTAGCTCTAGGTTTGGGTTTTGAGAGGATAGCTTCAGACAGTAAGCCAAAACTGTTTTTACCTCTCCCACCACCCTAGAGAAAGAGAGAGCTCTGTTGGACACCCATCAGCCAAAAGCCTACCCATCCACCAAAGAAACCACTCCTGCCAAGAAAAATCCTCCCAAGAAAACCACTCAGAAGAAACCCAAGGAGCCTGTGAGAGTTGCTCCTGTGACCCTGAGAGTTGCCCTAGGAGAGGTGAGAAGAAACCAAGGGTGGTTTCGGTGTATGTGATGAGTGATTGACAGGATTTTACCCTCTGTTCGAAGGGTACTCCGAAGGGGCTTCGGAGGTGGTACCTCCGAAGGGTGTTCGGAGGTGTGTCACGGAGTGTGTTCGGTGTTTGCTTGCTGCAGCTGCGCAGCGGAGTGGCCTGTCGAGGGGTCCGACGTACACGATGACTGGGTTCGTACCGAAGGCTTCGGTACTTTGGGGGTACACCGGAGTGTGTACCGGAGGTTGCTAACCGGAGAGGTCTCCGGAGTACTGGATACACTTGTTTGCTTGTCTTGGTGCGCAGGGACTTCGGAGGCGCGGACAGGGTCGAGCCAGGGTGAAACTGGGTCAAGCGGGTGGTTTTGATGCCAGGGAGCGGGGAGCTCCGTCACGGTGGCTGCGAAGGTGGTCCGGGTCGGTCCTCGGGTCGAGAGCGTGCCAGGTGAAGGCAGAGAAGTGCGGAGGGTGGCTCCGGCTGAAGGTACTCCGAGACAAAGTCCTCGGAGGTGAGGCACTTCGAAGGTACTCGGATGGAGTGACTTCGGAGTTGGTGGGAACAAGTCCTCTGCGGAGGCAAGGTGTTCGAAGTGTGCTCCGGATGGAGACACTCGAAGGTGACCCGACGAAGGTCTCAGAAGTCGAGGCGCATCGAAGGCATGGTCCGGGGAGCTCGTCGAGGAGTGTGCTCGGGGAGAGGCACTGCGACGGAGTGCTCATGGAATGCTTCATGCGGAGGCCTTGGACGAAGGAGGGACTTCGAAGGGTGGTACTCCGAAGTGGGGCTTCGGAGTGAGGTTGACTTGAGGTGCTTCGGCCAGGCATGGCTTCGGTACACGGTACGGACGGTGTTCGAGGCTCGGAGTAGCTGCGAAGCCGTGGATGATCCACTCCGGAGGTGGTGGTGCGAAGGCCCAAGAGGCTTTGACGGCTTCGGCTCAAAACCATCCTGTATCGAAGGACTTCTTCGGCAGGAGCGAAGGCCAATCAGGCTGCAGGCTTCTCGCCGAAGCTACCGCACCCTTCGCGGTGCGTAGGGAGGTTCCAGAAGTCAACTCTGTAAAGGCTGACACTGTCTGTTCTGAAAAAGACTGACACTGTCCCCTCTGCAGCTGACAGAGAAGCCCTCCAAAATAAAGGTGGACTACCTTTTTGTACCCCTTAGTTCTGTAGAGACAAATCTGTTGTAACCCTAGGGGTAAAGTAGTCACTTCCTTAGGATGAAGCCGTGGGCTATAAATATGGGGGCTCGTAGGTAACATTTAACACTTTGAGCATTTACTGTTGAGCTCCTGTAGACAGACCTCGCTGTTATCATCTGAGTTCAATTTATTTCAGTGTTCCTTGTTCAAGCGGCGAAGCCCTGCTTCTTTGTGCTTTTGCTTGAGCTGTTGCATACCTCGCTAGTTTTAGTTCACCGAGCCTGTCTTGGCGAAGGGTGTTTTTATCGCGAAGTGTGCTTTACAGTGTGCTGTCGCTCTGTGTAACACGAGGCAAGACCTGCTGCTTACTAGCGAAGCCCTGTTCTTTTCCCGTAGTGCTTCTTGTGTCGAAGCCCTTAGCGTGGTCCTTTGTGTGCTGTGTAGACCTTCGTACGAAGCCCAGCACCCGTTGCTGTCGCCAAGTACTTGGTCGAAGTCCTCAGAGGGCTGTCCACTCTTGCGAAGGGTGAAGTGCGAAGCCTGCTCGAAGCACCCTGTGTGCGGAGCCTGCACTGACTTAGCAGAGTAGATTTTCGAGGGTTGTAAGTGGAGCGAAGTTCTTGGCTTCGAACTTTTGCTCCTCCGAAGCCTGTGTTCGAAGGTGTCGAAGTACCTCCGAACCAGACCTTCGAAGGTAGTGTTCGAAGCCTGTTCCGCAGAAGACAGAACAGAACCGAAGGCTAAGTTTTTAGCCCGAAATTTTAAAGCTCCCATTCACCCCCCCTCTGGTCGCCGTTTCCGGTCCAACAATTGGTATCAGAGCAGGTTAAGATCACCAGTTGACCTTAACCGGTTTTGTGATCTGTTGGCGACATGGATAGAGGCAGTAAAAATCCTCTGTTCGATGGGACAGATTTTGCATACTGGAAGGTGCGCATGGAGGCTTACTTGTTAAGCCAAGGAAATGCAATTTGGGAGATTGTGGACTCACAATACTCCATCCCTGATACCCGCACCACTCAAACTGAAAAAGATCAGTATATTGCCACTCGAAGGCAAGAACATACGTTCATTGGTTTGAGTCGGAGTGAGTTTGATAGGGTGCAGCACCTTAGGACTGCTAGGGAGATTTGGACAACACTCACTGTCTTTCATGAGGGCTCTAGCTCAGATTAAGGCCAGGCGCCAAAGCACCTACAATCAACAGTATCAGCTGTTTGTGCAGGCACCTGGTGAATCTGTAGATGCCTATGTTTTCCTCGCTTTGACGCGATAGTGAGTAACTTGCGATCCAACGGGACGCTTGCTTACAGTGATCACGATAGGGCTATCAAGCTTCTCTATGCTCTTGACCGTAGCATATGGGAGGTGAAGATATCCAGCATTGAGGAGTCCACAGGCTATGACACATTGACCTGTGATGAGCTCTTTAGCAAGCTGAAGTCCACAGAGATTGCCAAGGCATCTCTTGCAGTGCACAGAAGCTCTTTGCCACAAGCCATTGGCATTGGTTTCTAGCACTAGCCGTGGCACCACTGCAGAACCAAGCACATCAGGCACTTGTGTTCTTGCAGATGGTTTTGCTTTGTCCTCCCTGGTCTCCGTCACAAAGGAGCAGGTGGATACTCTAGCTGATGATGAGCTTGCTCTCATTGCCCGGAGGTTCACCCGCTTTCATCATGAGAGACGGGATCAGAGGAGAAGTGGTTTTAGTGGCTGCTATGAATGTGGCGACACCTTCTCACATTAAGGCCAATTGCCCCAAGGTCAAGAAGAGAGATGAGAGTGACCGGCCCCAAATTCCACAAAAAAGGAGAGGAAGCCTTTGTGAAGGCAAGCGCGGCAAGATGGCTAAGAAAGTAGCCAAGGCCGCTTCCAGAGCTTTGTTGCTGCTCTCAGCGACATCGACACATTCCTCAACTGAGGAGTCGAGCTCTGAGGAGGAGGAGTCCCCAAGGAAGGAGGACAAGAAGGACAAGAAGGGACGTGACTTCACCGGCCTTTGCTTCATGGCCGACAGCGATCACAGCGGCGATGAGCTTGACTCATCTGAGGTAAACCTATCATCTGACCAGCTTCTAATTAAATTAGATGAGCTAATGAAGTGTGCTAGGTCAGGATAGATTACTTGTGCAAGCCGCTAGAGAAGAAAGACCTTAGACTTAGGCTAGAAAATGTATCTACTGAATATGCCATGCTTAAGTCTAATTTGATGATGCTGAATGTGAATCATGTTCTGTTGTCATGAGTGAGCTTGCTCAGTTGCGTTCTGTACATGCTCAAACTCTCTCTGAGCTTGAGACTGCACAGAAAGCAGCTTTTGGAGGTGGATTCTAGACCTCATGATATAATGATTGCATGAACTGCTCTTTATTACGCGATAGCATTAATTTACGTGATAAGCATGTTCATGATTTGGAGGCTAGATTGGAAAGGGCCGGTAGTTCTAAGGATGTGCAACCTGTTTGTGACACTTGCATTACCCTCAGGACCAGCTAGGCACTGTTAGAGAGCGAGCTGAGAACCTCATGTCTGAAAATGAATACCTTCTTTCTGTGGTGAATAAATGCACTGAAGGGAAGGGTAGGATGGATTTGCTCTTGGCCAAGACCAAGTTGTGTGCTGACAGAGCCGGGGTAGCTCTAGGTTTGGGTTTTGAGAGGATAGCTTCAGACAGTAAGACCAAAACGTTTTTACCTCTCCTACCACCCTAGAGAAAGAGAGAGCTCTGTTGGACACTCCCACCAGCCAAACAGCCTACCCATCCACCAAAGAAAACCACTCCTCCTACCAAGAAAAATCCTCCCAAGAAAACCACTCAAAGAAACCCAAGGAGCCTGTGAGAGTTGCTTCTGTGACCCATGAGAGTGCCCCAGGAGAGTGTTTCATTGT
The DNA here is from genome assembly GCA_019279435.1 of Zizania palustris. Classification (NCBI taxonomy): domain Eukaryota; kingdom Viridiplantae; phylum Streptophyta; class Magnoliopsida; order Poales; family Poaceae; genus Zizania; species Zizania palustris. Next base: position 46,353,494 of record JAAALK010000286.1, on the reverse strand, counting down.
TCTATTGTCAGCGGGCGGGTCATTTGATTGGTTTCTGTTTCCGTCGCATCAAGGATGAGCGACGTGCACAGGGGATGAGTTATCAGGACATGCATTACCCATCTTTAGGTATGCATGAGTCTGAGTATTACTCTCGTCCTGTTTTTGAGGCTCCTCGTGCTTCTCGGAGAGGTTTTGCTCCTCGAGGTATTCACCATGTTCCATATGGTGGTAGACCTCGGGCGAGTAGCTTTGTACCTCGTCAGAGTAGGAGACCTCGACATGCTTTGCGTTCTTTGCATGTTGGTAGACCTCGCACCTTGCATCATTCTGATTATTATGTGCGTAGACCATCTACTTTTACTGTGCCTACTACTCGTGTCACTCAGTGCTGGATGCCTCGTCATATTTTACTCACCCCAGCACTGAGCGATCGAGACGCTCTTATCATGTGTAGGCGACAGGTCGAGGCTTGGAGGGCACGTGGATCATGGACTCCGGTTGTTCGCGCCACATGACCGGAGATGCAAATTGGTTCTCCAGCCTCACCACAACCAAGCAAAGGGAACATATCACCTTCGGAAACAATCGAAGGAGTAGAGTGAAAGGTAAAGGTGTGGTAAGGATTAACACGAACTTCACTCTCAAAGATGTTGCATTGGTTGAGAACCTGGGATACAATTTGTTGTCTGTATCTCAGTTGCTTGATGAGGGCTTCGAAGTGCGATTTCATCGCGATACTTCGCAAGTGCTCAATTCTGATGGCGTTGTGGTGTGTAAGATCTTTAGGGTTGGGAGAGTTTTGGAGCTGATTTTTCAGAGTCGTCTGGTTCTTCTCATTGTCCTTGTTGCACATTCGACTTCTGAGCTTTGGAAGTGGCATAGGAGACTAGGGCATATGAGCTTTGAAGTTGCTCGCTCGTCTGAGCGCCCTAGGTTTGATCCGAGGATTGCCCAAGCTCAAGTTTGAGAAGAATTTAGTTTGCGCTCCATGTCGACATGGAAAAATGATTGCCGCTTCGCATTCGCCAGTCACCACAGTGATGACTGAACAGCCCGGAGAACTTCTCCATATGGACACTGTAGGTCCTTCTCGGGTTAGTTCTTTAGGCGGCAAGTGGTATGTACTTGTTATTGTCGACGATTTCTCTCGCTACTCTTGGGTCTTCTTTCTTGCCAGCAAGGATGAAGTGTTTTCACACTTTCGGAGCTTGGCTTTGAGACTTTTCACTGAACTCCCTGGTGCATTAAAATTCATTCGAAGCGATAATGGCACCGAGTTCAAAAATAGTCTCTTTGTTGACTTTTGCATGGAGCATGGCATAGAACATCAATTCTCTGCTCCGCGGGTTCCTCAACAGAACGGTGTTGTTGAGAGGAAAAACCGCACTTTGGTTGAGATGGCTAGGACGATGCTTGATGAGCATAGGACTCCTAGAAAATTCTGGGCTGAGGCCATGAACACTGCTTGTTACATCTCAAACCGAATTTTTCTTGCGCTCAATTTTAAATTTGACATCTTATGAGCTGCGTTTTGGGAGACAGCCCAAGGTTACTCATCTTCGAGTTTTTGGCTGTCGCTGCTTTATCCTAAAACGTGGTAACTTGGATAAATTTGAGTCGCGATCTTCTGACGGGATCTTTTTGGGCTATACTACTCATGGTCATTCTTATCGTGTTTATAACTTGGAAACTAACACTGTCATCGAGTCATGTGATGTGACTTTGATGAATCAACCCCCTCTGTTAGTTCTGCTTTTGAACAGGCAAATGAACACGACATGGAACAGACCTTATTCGAAGATGAAGATCCCGGAGAACTCGAGGATGAACCCCTACTACCCTCGACATCAACCCCCGAAGCTGACCCGCTTCAACTACTTCGGCACGAGGTCCCGAAGCGACTACCTCAACATCGGTCATCTTGGACCGCTCCAACGCACAAGTTGAGGGGGAGACTGCATCCCGCCGCGAGGCTCCACATCATGTTCAAAGGATGCACCCTCCCGAGCAGATCATTGGTGAGCTTGATCAAAGGGTAACTCGTTCTTCATGCTCCATTTCACTAATGCTGCTTTGTTGCTTCTTTCGAGCCTTTAGATTTAGTCATGCACTTTCTGATTCTAGTTGGATCAATGCCATGCATGAGAGCTTGAGAATTTTGAAAGAAACCAAGTCTGGACTTTAGTGATCCTCCACCTAATGTTCATTTCATTGGAACTAAATGGATTTTCAAAAATAAACAAGGGGAGGATGGGACTATAGTTAGAAACAAGGCTAGACTTGTAGCTCAGGGCTTTTCTCAACTAGAAGGGATTGATTTTACTGAAACTTTTGCACCTGTTGCTCGCCTGAGGCCATTAGGATTTTGCTTGCCTTTGCGACATCCCGGGGATTCAAACTCTATCAAATGGATGTCAAAAGTGCTTTTCTTAATGGCTTCATAGGTGAAGATGTTTATGTAAAACAACCCCCTGGTTTTGAAAACCCCAAGTACCCACATAAAGTCCTTAAACTTCATAAGGCTCTTTATGGACTCAAGCAGGCCCCTCGGGCGTGGTATGATAGACTTAAGTCTTTTCTGCTTGAGCGAGGGTATTTGATGGCTCTGTTGATAAAACTTTGTTTACTCTCAAGCATGGCAAAGATTTCCTCCTAGTTCAGATTTATGTGGATGATATCATCTTGGTGGCTCTTCTCATGCTTTAGTTGCCGAGTTTGCAGATACCATGAGCAGGGAATTTGAAAATGTCGATGATGGGTGAACTCACCTTTTTCCTTGGTTTGCAAATCAAGCAAAGCAAACAAGGTACTTTTGTCCACCAGACAAAGTACACCAAGGACCTGCTCAAGAAGTTCGACATGTCCGATGCGAAGCCTCTCGCCACTCCAATGGCTACATCTGTAGCATTGGACCCTGACGAAGATGGAGAAGCCGTAGATCAGAAGGAGTTCCGAAGCATGATCGGCTCCCTCCTCTACTTGACTGCCACGAGGCCGGACATACACTTCGCTGTGTGTCTGTGCGCTCGTTTTCAGGCTTCACCACGAGCTTCGCACCGCCAAGCGGTTAAGCGCATTCTAAGGTATCTCAACACACCCTTGAATTGGCATATGGTATTCATCAGTCTTCATCTTTATGTCTTAGAGGTTATTCAGATGCGGATTTTGCTGGGTGTAGAATTGATAGGAAGAGTACCTCTAGGTACTGTCATTTTCTGGGTACGTCTCTGGTTTGCTGGTCTTCCCGCAAACAGTCTAGTGTTGCACAATCGACGGCTGAGGCCGAATATGTTGCTGCAGCTAGCTGTTGCTCTCAGATTTTGTGGATGGTTTCCACTTTGCGGGATTTCGGGTTAGATATAAGAGTGTTCCACTTTTCTGTGATAACACTAGTGCTATTTGTATTGCAAACAACCCGGTTCAGCACTCCAGAACCAAACACATTGATGTACGGTATCATTTTCTCAGAGATCACAATGAGAAGGGTGATATTGAACTTCAATATGTTGATACCCAACACCAGCTTGCCGACATTTTTACAAAACCCCTCGATGCTTCTCGATTTGCTTACTTGCGTGGGGAACTTGGCATTTGTCACCCATACGGCATTTTGTGAGGGGGAGCTGATTTTAATTGTATTGCATATGCTCATTATGTGTGGAATTGCACTTACATCTTTTGCTATTATATGCCTGTTTTTAATTCAAAGAAATCATGTACAGCTCAGCTCTATGAAATATATCTGGAACATTGATTGTGCATGATGTTTTATTTTCTAAAATCAAAACTTGCTCACCACACAATCTTGTATTAGCTTGTTTAGACTGGACTGCTTTTAGCTATCTTTATCTACTTGACAGCAAGACACTGTTCTTTGGATGCTAAAATTTGCAACTTGAAAAATGTGTTCATTATTCATGGATATTCATCAAAATATTTCATTCATCTGAATCAAAATCAAAAATCCATGATTTGCTGGTTTAAATGAAAAGATCCAGGAGGGTTTGTTTTGTCGCACTACTCTATTCTAGACTGCTTACCATTGCACTTTGGTCTGAACTGGGATAGTGTAGTGTATGCCAAAATCACCGCCTTAAGCTTCAGATGGCTTTCATGCCTAGGCTTGGCCTGATTGGAAAGTATAAGGTGGACAAACAAATAACCCCTGGCATTAAGAAAAGAACAACAAAATAATTGCTCATCAAGTTTGCTTTCACAGCTCCTTTTGAACAAGACTTGTCTGTCTAGGGTAGAATTGTTAGCTTTGCGCAGTCCTTGCCTTCTCATGTCTACTACTGTGATTAAGTGGTGATGCTTTTACTTCAAAATGACAAAATCACATGCCATCATCTTGTTTCACAGATTGTTAAATTGAGCTGAGCACATGATCATTCGTGTTAATTTTGGCATATTTTTGCATATATGTCTTTGCAATTCTATTCATTTCGCAGCTTTGCATCTTTTGAATGCTCCTTGATGCTTGCATTGCCAAAGGGGGAGAGATTTTGCTATGTTCCTCTGCTGCAAGAAGGCATTATTTTCTAAAGGGGGAGAGATTTTTGACATAAAGGGGGAGAAACATTTGCTCAACTCAGGGGGAGTTTTTATCCAAAGGGAGATTTGCCAAAAAGGGCTTTTACTCTTTTGAGAAAGGGGGAGAAAAATTCTTTTATCAAGTGACATGCTTTGGCTCTTTTTGAGTTTTTATGGTCACTTGTTGTGCTGAAAATTTTTACATTTTCTTGAACTCATTTGGTTGTCAATGCACTCATCAAGGGGGAGATTGAGAAACCAAGGGTGGTTTCGGTGTATGTGATGAGTGATTGACAGGATTATTACCCTCTGTTCGAAGGGTACTCCGAAGGGGCTTCGGAGGTGGTACCTCGAAGGGTGTTCGGAGGTGTGTCACCGGAGGTGTTCGGTGGGTTTGCTTGCTGCAGCTGTGCAGCGGAGTGTGCCTGTCGGAGGGGTCCGACAGTACACGATGACTGGGTTCGTACCGAAGGGCTTCGGTACTTTGGGCGGTACACCGGAGTGTGTACCGGAGGTGCTAACCCGGAGAGGTCTCCGGAGTACTGGATTACACTTGTTGCTTGTCGGTGGTGCTCAGGGACTTCGGAGGCGACGGACAGGGTTCGAGCCAGGTGAACTTGGGTCAAGCGGGTGGTTTGATGCCAAGGGAGCGGGGAGCTCCGTCACGGTGGCTGCGAAGGTGGTCCGGGTCGGTCCTCGGGTCGAGGCGTGCCAGGTGAAGGCAGAGAGATGCGGAGGGTGCTCGGCTGAAGGTACTCCGAGACAAAGTCCTCGGAGGTGAGGCACTTCGAAGGTACTCCGAATGGAGTGACTTCGGAGTTGGTGGATCAAGTCCTCTGCGGAGCAAGGTGTTCGAAGTGTGCTCCGGATGGAGACACTCGAAGGTGACCCGACGAAGGTCTCAGAAGTCGAGGCGCATCGAAGGCATGGTCCGGGTGAGGCCGTCGAGGAGTGTGCTCGGGGAGAGGCACTGCGACGGAAGTGCTCATGGAATGCTTCATGCGGAGGCCTTGGACGAAGGAGGACTTCGAGGGTGGTACTCCGAAGGTGGGGCTTCGGTAGTGAGGTGACTTGAGGTGCTTCGGCCATGCATGGCTTCGGTACACGGACGGACGGTGTTCGAGCTCGGAGTAGCTGCGAAGCCGTGGAGGTCCACTCCGGAGGTGGTGGTGCGAAGGCCCAAGAGCTTTGACGGCTTCGGCTCAAAACCGTCACTGTATCGAAGGACTTCTTCGGCGGAGCGAAGGCCATCAGGCTGCAGGCTTCTCGCCGAAGCTACCGCACCTCGGGTGCGTTGGGAGGTTCCAGAAGTCAACTCTGTAAAGGCTGGACACTGTCTGTTCTGAAAAAGGACTGACACTGTCCCTCTGCAGCTGACAGAGAAGCCTCCAAAATAAAGGTGACTACCTTTTGTACCCCTTAGTTCTGTAGAGACAAATCTGTTGTAAACCCTAGGGGTAAAGTAGTCACTTCCTTAGGATGAAGCCGTGGGCTATAAATATGGGGGCTCGGTAGGTAAACATTTAACACTTTGAGCATTTACTGTTGAGCTCCTGTAGACAGGACCTCGCTGTATTCATTCTGAGTTCATTTTATTCAGTGTTCCTTGTTCAAGCGGCGAAGCCCTGCTTCTTTGTGCTTTTGCTGAGCTTGTGTTGCAGACCTCGCTAGTTATTAGTTCACCGGAGCCTGTCTTGGCGAAGGGTGTTTTTTATCGCGAAGTGTGCTTTACAGTGTGCTGTCGCTCTGTGTAACTCGAGGCAAGACCTTGCTGCTTACTAGCGAAGCCCTGTTCTTTTCCCGTAGTGCTTCTTGTGTCGAAGCCCTTAGCGTGGTCCGATTTGTGTGCGTGTGAACCTTCGCGTACGAAGCCCAGCACCAGTTGCTGTCGCTAAGTATTTGGTCGAAGTCCTCAGAGGCTTGTCACTCTTGCGAAGGGTGGAAGTGCGAAGCCTGCTCGAAGCACCCGTGTGCGGAGCCTGCACTGACTTAGCAGAGTAGACTTTCGAGGGTTGTAAGTGGAGCGAAGTCTTCTTGGCTCGAACTTTTGCTCGCTCGAAGCCTGTGTCGAAGGTGTCGAAGTACCTCCGAACCAGGACCTTCGAAGGTAGTGTTCGAAGCCTGTTCCGCAGAAGACAGAACAGAAACCGAAGGCTAAGTTTTAGCCCGAAATTTTAAAAGCTCCCATTCACCCCCCCTCTGGTCGCCGTTTCCGGTCCAACAGAGTGTTCATTGTTCTTACTGTCAGCGGGCGGGTCATTTGATTGGTTTCTGTTTCCGTCGCATCAAGGATGAGCGACGTGCACAGGCGGATGAGCTATCAAGACAGGCATTACCCATCTTTAGGTATGCATGAGTCTGAGTCTTACTCTCGTCCTGTTTTTGAGGCTCCTCGTGCTTCCCGGAGAGTTTTGCTCCTCGAGGTTGTTCACCATGTTCCATATGGTGGTAGACCTCGGGCGAGTATCTTTGTACCTCGTCAGAGTAGGAGACCTCGTCATGCTTTGCGTTCTTTGCATGTAGGTAGACCTCGCACTTTGCATCATTCTGATTATTATGTGCGTAGACCGTCTGCTTTTACTGTGCCTACTACTCGTGTCACTCAGTGCTGGATGCCTCGTCATTATTTTACTCACCCCAGCACTGAGCGATCGAGACGTCTTATCATGTGTAGGCGACAGGTCGAGGCTTGGAGGGCACGTGGATCATGGACTCCGGTTGTTCGCGCCACATGACCGGAGATGCAATTGGTTCTCCAGCCTCACCACAACCAAGCAAAGGGAACATATCACCTTCGGAAACAATCGAAGGAGTAGAGTGAAAGGTAAAGGTGTGGTAAGAATTAACTCGAACTTCACTCTCAAAGATGTTGCTTTGGTTGAAAACCTGGGATACAATTTGCTGTCTGTATCTCAGTTGCTTGATGAGGGCTTCGAAGTGCGATTTCATCGCGATACTTCGCAAGTGCTCAATTCTGATGGCGTTGTGGTGTGTAAGATCTTTAGGGTTGGGAGAGTTTTTGGAGCTGATTTTTCAGAGTCGTCTGGTTCTTCTCATTGTCTTGTTGCACATTCGACTTCTGAGCTTTGGAAGTGGCATAGGAGACTAGGGCATATGAGCTTTGAGTTGCTCGCTCGTCTGAGCGCCCTAGGCCTGATCCGAGGATTGCCCAAGCTCAAGTTTGAGAAGAATTTAGTTTGCGCTCCTTGTCGACATGGAAAAATGATTGCCGCTTCGCATTCGCCAGTCACCACAGTGATGACTGAACAGACCGGAGAACTTCTCCATATGGACACTGTAGGTCCTTCTCGGGTTAGTTCTTTAGGCGGCAAGTGGTATGTTCTAGTTATTGTCGACGATTTCTCTCGCTACTCTTGGGTCTTCTTTCTTGCCAGCAAGGATGAAGTGTTTTCACACTTTCGGAGCTTGGCTTTGAGACTTTTCACTGAACTCCCCGGTGCATTAAATTCATTCGAAGCGATAATGGCACTGAGTTCAAAAATAGTCTCTTTGTTGACTTTTGCATGGAGCATGGCATAGAACATCAATTCTCTGCTCCGCGGGTTCCTCAACAGAACGGTGTTGTTGAGAGGAAGAACCGCACTTTGGTTGAGATGGCTAGGACGATGCTTGATGAGCATAGGACTCCTAGAAAATTCTGGGCTGAGGCCATGAACACTGCTTGCTACATCTCAAACCGAATTTTCTTGCGCTCAATTTTAACTTGACATCTTATGAGCTGCGTTTTGGGAGACAGCCCAAGGTTACTCATCTTCGAGTTTTTGGCTGTCGCTGCTTTATCCTAAAACGTGGTAACTTTGGATAAATTTGAGTCGCGATCTTCTGACGGGATCTTTTTGGGTTATACTACTCATGGTCATTCTTATCGTGTTTATAACTTGGAAACTAACACTGTCATCGAGTCATGTGATGTGACTTTTGATGAATCAACCCCCTCTGTTAGTTCTGCTTTTGAACAGGCAAATGAACACGACATGGAACAGACCTTATTCGAAGACGAAGATCCCGGAGAATTCGAGGATGATCCCCTACTACCCTCGACATCAACCCCCGAAGCTGACCCCGCTTCTACTACTTCGGCACGAGGTCCCGAAGCGACTACCTCAACATCGGTCATCTTGGACCACTCCAACGCACAAGTTGAGGGGGAGACTGCATCCCGCCGCGAGGCTCCACATCATGTCCAAAGGATGCACCCTCCCGAGCAGATCATTGGTGAGCTTGATCAAAGGGTAACTCGTTCTCATGCCCATTTCACTAATGCTGCTTTTGTTGCTTCTTTCGAGCCTTTAGATGTTAGTCATGCACTTTCTGATTCTAGTTGGATCAATGCCATGCATGAGGAACTTGAAAATTTTGAGAGAAACCAAGTCTGGACTTTAGTTGATCCTCCACCAAATGTTCATTTCATTGGAACAAAATGGATTTTTCAAAAATAAACAAGGGGAGGATGGGACAATTGTTAGAAACAAGGCTAGACTTGTAGCTCAGGGCTTTTCTCAACTAGAAGGGATTGATTTTACTGAAACTTTTGCACCTGTTGCTCGCCTTGAGGCCATTAGGATTTTGCTTGCCTTTGCGACATCCCGGGGATTCAAACTCTATCAAATGGATGTCAAAAGTGCTTTTCTTAATGGCTTCATAGGTGAAGATGTTTATGTAAAACAACCCCCTGGTTTTGAAAACCCCAAGTACCCACATAAAGTCCTTAAACTTCATAAGGCTCTTTATGGACTCAAGCAGGCCCCTCGGGCTTGGTATGATAGACTTAAGTCTTTTCTGCTTGAGCGAGGGTATTTGATGGGCTCTGTTGATAAAACTTTGTTTACTCTCAAGCATGGCAAAGATTTCCTCCTAGTGCAGATTTATGTGGATGATATCATCTTTGGTGGCTCTTCTCATGCTTTGGTTGCCGAGTTTGCAGATACCATGAGCAGGGAGTTTGAAATGTCGATGATGGGTGAACTCACCTTTTTCCTTGGTTTGCAAATCAAGCAAAGCAAACAAGGTACTTTTGTCCACCAGACAAAGTACACCAAGGACCTGCTCAAGAAATTCGACATGTCCGATGCGAAGCCCCTCGCCACTCCAATGGCTACATCTGTAGCATTGGACCCTGACGAAGATGGAGAAGCCGTAGATCAGAAGGAGTTCCGGAGCATGATCGGCTCCCTCCTCTACTTGACTGCCACGAGGCCGGACATACACTTCGCTGTGTGTCTGTGCGCTCGTTTTCAGGCTTCACCACGAGCTTCGCACCGCCAAGCGGTTAAGCGCATCCTAAGGTATCTCAAACACTACCCTTGAATTTGGCATATGGTATTCAGCGTCTTCATCTTTATGTCTTCGAGGTTATTCAGATGCGGACTTTGCTGGGCTGTAGAATTGATAGGAAGAGTACCTCTGGTACTTGTCACTTTCTGGGTACTTCTCTGGTTTGCTGGTCTTCCCGCAAACAGTCTAGTGTTGCACAATCGACGGCTGAGGCCGAATATGTTGCTGCAGCTAGCTGTTGCTCTCAGATTTTGTGGATGGTTTCCACTTTGCGGGATTTCGGGTTAGATTATAAGAGTGTTCCACTTTTCTGTGATAACACTAGTGCTATTTGTATTGCAAACAACCCGGTTCAGCACTCCAGAACCAAACACATTGATGTACGGTATCATTTTCTCAGAGATCACAATGAGAAGGGTGATATTGAACTTCAATATGTTGATACCCAACACCAGCTTGCCGATATTTTTACAAAACCCCTCGATGCTTCTCGATTTGCTTACTTGCGTGGGGAACTTGGTATTTGTCATCCCTACGGCATTTTGTGAGGGGGAGCTGATTTTAATTGCCTTGCATATGCTCATTATGTGTGGAATTGCACTTACATCTTTTGCTATTATATGCCTGCTTTTAATTCAAAGAAATCATGTACAGCTCAGCTCTATGAAATATGTCTGGAACATTGATTGTGCATGATGTTTTATTTTCTAAAATCAAAACTTGCTCACGCATCAATCGTGTATCTAGCTTGTTTAGGCAGGACTGCTTTAGCTATCTTTTATCTACTTGACAGCAAGACACTGTTCTTGGATGCTAAAATTTGCAACTTGAAAAATGTGTTCTTTATTCATGGATATTCATCAAAATATTAATTCATCCTGAATCAAAATCAAAATCCATGATTTGTCTGGTTTAAATGAAAAGATCCAGGAGGGTTTGTTTGTCGCACTACTCTATTCTAGACTGCTTACCATTGCACCTTGGTCTGAACTGGGATAGTGTAGTGTATGCCAAAATCACCGCCTTAAGCTTCAGATGGCTTTCATGCCTAGGCTTGGCTTGATTGGAAAGTATAAGGTGGACAAACAAATAACCCCTGGCATTAAGAAAAGAACAACAAAATTAATTGATCATCACGTTTGCTTCACAAGCTCCTTTTTGAACAAACTGTCTGTCTAGGTAGAAATTGTTAGCTTTGCGCAGATCCTTGCCCTTTCCACATGTCTAGCTGCTATGATTTAAGTGGTGATGCTTTCACTCAAAATGACAAAATCACATGCCATTCATTCTTGTTTCACAGAATGTTAAATGAGCTGATGCACATGATCATTGTGTTTACTGTTGGCATATTTTTTGCATTATATGTCTTTGCAATTCTATCATTTCGAAGCTTTGCATCTTTTGAACTGCTCCTTGATGCTTGCATTTGCCAAAGGGGGAGAGATTTTGCTATGTTCTCTGCCGCAAGAAGGCATATTCGCAAAGGGGGAGAGATTTTTTGACATAAAGGGGGAGAAAAATTTGCTAACTCAGGGGGAGTTTTTTATCAAGGGAGATTTGCCAAAGGGCTTTTCCTCTTTTACTAAAGGGGGAGAAAAATCTTTTATCAAGTGACATGCTTTGGCTCTTTTCTGAGTTTTTATGGTCACTGTGTGCTGAAAGCTTTTCATTTTTTCTTGAAATGGATTTGGTTGTCAATGCACTCATCAAGGGGGAGATTGAGAAACCAAGGGTGGTTTCGGTGTTTGTGATGAGTGATTGACAGGCTTTTACCCTCTGTTCGAAGGGTACCTCCGGAGGGGCTTCGGAGGTGGTACCTCCGAAGGGGCTTCGGAGGTGGTTCTCCGAAGGGTGTTCGGAGGTGTTTGCTTGCTGCAGCTATGCAGCGGAGTGTGCCTGTCGGAAGGGGTCCGGCAGTACACGATGACTGGCTTCGTACCGATGGCTTCGGTACTTTGGGCGGTACACCGGAGTGTGTGCCGGAGGTTGCTAACCCGGAGAGGTCTCCGGAGTACTGGATACACTTGTTGCTTGTCTATGGTGCGCAGGGACTTCGGAGGCGACGGACAAGGTTCGAGCCGGGTGAACCTGGGTCAAGCGGGAGGCTTGATGCCAGGGGAGCGGGGAGCTCCGTCACGGTGGCTGTGAAGGAGGTCCGGGTCGGTCCTCGGGTCGAGGCGCTGCCAGGTGAAGGCAGAGAGTGCGGAGCGTGGCTCCGGCTGAAGGTACTCCGAGACAAAGTCCTCGGAGGTGAGGCACTTCGAAGGTACTCCGAATGGAGTGACTTCGGAGTTGGTGGATCAAGTCCTCTGCGGAGGCAAGGAGTTCGAAGTGTGCTCCGGAGGGAGACACTCGAAGGTGCCCGACGAAGGTCTCAGAAGTCGAGGCGCATCGAAGGCATGGTCCGGGTGAGGCTCGTCGAGGAGTGTGCTCGGGGAGAGGCACTGCGACGGAGTGCTCATGGAATGCTTCATGCGGAGGCCTTGGACGAAGGAGGGACTTCGAAGGGTGGTACTCCGAAGGTGGGGCTTCGGAGAGAGGATGACTTGTGGTGCTTCGGCCATGCATGGCTTCGGTACACGGACGGACGGTGTTCGAGCTGGGAGTAGCTGCGAAGCCGTGGTGATCCACTCCGGAGGTGGTGGTGCGAAGGCCCAAGGAGCTTTGACGGCTTCGGCTCAAAACGTCACTGTATCGAAGGTCTTCTTCGGCGGAGCGAAGGCCAACAGGCTGCAGGCTTCTCGCCGAAGCTTACCGCACCCCTCCGGTGCGAAGGGAGGTTCCAGAAGTCAACACTGTAAAGGCTGACACTGTCTGTTCTGAAAAAGGCTGACACTGTCTCCTCTGCAGCTGACAGAGAAGCCTCCAAATAAAGGTGGACTACCTTTTGTACCCCTTAGTTCTGTAGAGACAAAATGAATGTAAACCCTAGGGGTAAAGTAGTCACTTCCTTAGATGAAGCCGTGGGCTATAAATATGGGGGCTCGGTAGGTAACATTTAACACTTTGAGCATTTACTGTTGAGCTCCTGTACACAGACCTCGCTGTTATTCATCCAGAGTTCATATATTTTTGTGTTCCTTGTTCAAGCGGCGAAGCCCTGCTTCTCTGTGCTTTTGCTTGAGCTCGCTTTGCATACCTCGCTAGTTTTAGTTCACCGAAGCCTGTCTTGGCGAAGGGTGTTTTTCTCGCGAAGTGTGTTTTTTCAGTGTGCTGTCGCTCTGTGTAACACGAGGCAAGACCTCGCTGCTTACTAGCGAAGCCCTGGTTGTATCCCGTTTTGCTTCCTGTGTCGAAGCCCTTAGCGTAGTCCGTTTTGTGTGCGTGTAGACCTTCGCGTACGAAGCCCAGCACTAGTTGCTGTCGCTAAGTACTTGGTCGAAGTCCTCAGAGGGCTGTCCACTCTTGCGAAGGGTGAAGTGCGAAGCCTGGTCGTAGCACCTCGTGTGCGGAGCCCGCACTGACTAAGCAGAGTAGATTTTCGAAGGGTGTTAGTGGAGCGAAGTCTTCTTGGCTTTGAACTTTTGCTCCTGCGAAGCCTGTGTTCAGAGCTGTCGAAGTACCTCCGAACCAGACCTTCGAAGGTAGTGTTCGAAGCCTGTTCCGCAGAAGACAGAACAGAACCGAAGGCTAAGTTTTTAGCCCGAATTTTTAAAAGCTCCCATTCACCCCCCCTCTGGTCGCCGTTTCCGGTCCAACCTTACCGGTTTTGTGATCTGTTGGCGACATGGATAGAGGCAGTAAAATTCCTCTGTTCGATGGGACAGACTTTGCATACTGGAAGGTGCGCATGGAGGCTTACTTGTTAAGCCAAGGAAATGCAATTTGGGAGATTGTGGACTCACAATACTCCATCCCTGAGACTCGCACCTCTCAGACTGAGAAGAATCAGTATATTGCCAATTCCAAGGCAAGAAACATACTGTTCATCGGTTTGAGTAGAAGTGAGTTCGATAGGGTGCAGCACCTTAGGACTGCTAGGGAGATTTGGACAACACTCACTGTCTTTCATGAGGGCTCTGCTCAGATTAAGGCCAGGCGCCAAAGCACCTACAATCAACAGTATCAGCTGTTTGTGCAGGCACCTGGTGAATCTGTAGATGCCATGTTTTCTCGCTTTGACGCGATAGTGAGTAACTTTGCGATCCAACGGGACGCTTGCTTACAGTGATCACGATAGGGCTATCAAGCTTCTCTATGCTCTTGACCGTAGCATATGGGAAGTGAAGATATCCAGCATTGAGGAGTCCACAGGCTATGACACTCTAACCTGTGATGAACTCTTTAGCAAGCTTAAAGTCCACAGAGATTGCCAAGGCATCTCTTGCTGTGCACAGAAGCTCTTTGCCACAGCCATTGGCATTGGTTTCTAGCACTAGCCGTGGCACCACTGCAGAACCAAGCACATCTGGTACTTGTGTTTTTGCAGATGGTTTTGCTTTGTCCTCCCTGGTCTCCGTCACAAAGGAGCAGGTGGACACTCTAGCTGATGATGAGCTTGCTCTCATTGCCCGGAGGTTCACCCGCTTTCATCATGAGAGACGGGATCAGAGGAGAAGTGGTTTTCAGTGGTTGCTATGAATGTGGCGACACCTCTCACATTAAGGCCAATTGCCCCAAGGTCAAGAAGAGAGATGAGAGTGACCGCCCCAAATACCACAAAAAGGAGAGGAAGCCCTTTGTGAAGGGCAAGCGCGGCAAGATGGCTAAGAAAGTAGCCAAGGCCGCTTCCAGAGCCTTTGTTGCTGCTCTCAGCGACATCGACACATCCTCAACTGAGGAGTCGAGCTCTGAGGAGGAGGAGTCCCCAAGAAGGAGGACAAGAAGGACAAGAAGGGACGTGACTTCACCGGCCTTTGCTTCATGGCCGACAGCGATCACAGCGGCGATGAGCTTGACTCATCTGAGGTAAACCTATCATCTGACCAGCTACTAATTAAATTAGATGAGCTGAATGAAGTAGTGCTTGGTCAGGATAGATTACTTGTGCAAGCCGCTAGAGAAAGAAAAGACCTTAGACTTAGGCTAGAAAATGTTTCTACTGAATATGCCATGCTTAAGTCTAAGTTTGATGATGCTGAATGTGAGTCCTGTTCTGTTGTCATGAGTGAGCTTGCTCAGTTGCGTTCTGTTCATGCTCAAACTCTTTCTGAGCTTGAGACTGCACAGAAGCAGCTTTTGGAGGTGGATTCTAGACCTCATGAATTATTGATTGCATGAACTGCTCTTTATTACGCGATAGCATTAATTTACGTGATAAGCATGTTCATGATTTGGAGGCTAGATTGGAGAGGGCCGGTAGTTCTAAGGATGTGCAGCCTGTTTGTGACACTTGCATCACCCTTAAGGACCAGCTAGGCACTGTTAGAGAGCGAGCTGAAAACCTCATGTCCGAAAATGAATACCTTCTCTCCGTGTTAATAAATGCACTGAGGGAAAGGGTAGGATGAATTTGCTCTTGGCCAAGACCAAGTTGTGTGCTGACAGAGCAGGGGTAGCTCTAGGTTTGGGTTTTGAGAGGATACCTTCAGACAGTAAGACCAAAACTGTTTTCACCTCTCCCACCACCCTAGAGAAAGAGAGAGCTCTGTTAGACACCCCACCAGCCAAAAGGCCTACCCATCCACCAAAGAAAACCACTCCTCCTGCCAAGAAAAATCCTCCCAAGAAAACCACACAGAAGAAACCCAAGGAGCCTGTGAGAGTTGCTCCTGTGACCCATGAGAGTGCCCCTAGGAGAGTGTTTCATTGTTCCTATTGTCAGCGGGCGGGTCATTTGGTTGGGTTCTGTTTTCGTCGCATCAAGGATGAGCGACGCGCACAGGCGATGAGTTACCAGGACATGCATTACCCATCTTTAGGTATGCATGAGTCTGAGATGTACTATCGTCCTGCTTTTGAGGCTCCTCGTGCTTCTCGGAGAGGTTTTGCTCCTCGAGGTCTTCACCATGTTCCATATGGTGGTAGACCTCGGGCTAGCAGATTTGTACCTCGTCAGAGTAGGAGACCTCGACATGTTGTTCTTTCACAGCATGTAGGTAGACCTCGCACTTTGCATCATTCTGATTATTATGTGCGTAGACCGTCTGCTTTTACTGTGCCTACTACTCGTGTCACTCAGTGCTGGATGCCTCGCCATTATTTTACTCACCCCAGCACTGAGCGATCGAGACGTTCTTATCATGTGTAGGCGACAGATCGAGGCTTGGAGGGCACGTGGATCATGGACTCCGGTTGTTCGCGCCACATGACCGGAGATGCAAATTGGTTCTCCAGCCTCACCACAACCAAGCAAAGGGAACATATCACCTTCGGAAACAATCGAAGGAGTAGAGTGAAAGGTAAAGGTGTGGTAAGAATTAATTCGAACTTCACTCTCAAAGATGTTGCTTTGGTTGAAAACCTGGGATACAATTTGCTGTCTGTATCTCAGTTGCTTGATGAGGGCTTCGAAGTGCGATTTCATCGCGATGCTTCGCAAGTGCTCAATTCTGATGGCGTAGTGGTGTGTAAGATCTTTAGAGTTGGGAGAGTTTTTGGAGCTGATTTTTCAGAGTCATCTGGTTCTTCTCATTGTCTTGTTGCACATTCGACTTCTGAGCTTTGGAAGTGGCATAGGAGACTAGGGCATATGAGCTTTGAATTGCTCGCTCGTCTGAGCGCCCTAGGTCTGATCCGAGGATTGCCCAAGCTCAAGTTTGAGAAGAATTTAGTTTGCGCTCCTTGTCGACATGGAAAAATGATTGCTGCTTCGCATTCGCCAGTCACCACAGTGATGACTGAACAACCCGGAGAACTTCTCCATATGGACACTGTAGGTCCTTCTCGGGTTAGTTCTTTAGGCGGCAAGTGGTATGTTCTAGTAATTGTCGACGATTTCTCTCGCTACTCTTGGGTCTTCTTTCTTGCCAGCAAGGATGAAGTGTTTTCACACTTTCGGAGCTTGGCTTTGAGACTTTTCACTGAACTCCCTGGTGCATTAAAATTCATTCGAAGCGATAATGGCACCGAGTTCAAAAATAGTCTCTTTGTTGACTTTTGCATGGAGCATGGCATAGAACATCAATTCTCTGCTCCACGGGTTCCTCAACAGAACTGGTGTTGTTGAGAGGAAGAACCGCACTTTGGTTGAGATGGCTAGGACGATGCTTGATGAGCATAGGACTCCTAGAAAATTCTGGGCTGAGGCCATGAACACTGCTTGTTACATCTCAAACCGAATCTTCTTGCGCTCAATTTTAAATTTGACATCTTATGAGCTGCGTTTTGGGAGACAGCCCAAGGTTACTCATCTTCGAGTTTTTGGCTGTCGCTGCTTTATCCTAAAACGTGGTAACTTGGATAAATTTGAGTCGCGATCTTCTGACGGGATCTTTTTGGGTTATACTACTCATGGTCATTCTTATCGTGTTTATAACTTGGAAACTAACACTGTCATCGAGTCATGTGATGTGACTTTTGATGAATCAACCCCCTCTGTTAGTTCTGCTTTTGAACAGGCAAATGAACACGACATGGAACAGACCTTATTCGAAGACGAAGATCCCGGAGAATTCGAGGATGAACCCCTACTACCCTCGACGTCAACCCCCGAAGCTGACCCCGCTTCAACTACTTCGGCACGAGGTCCCGAAGCGACTACCTCAACATCGGTCATCTTGGACCACTCCAACGCACAAGTTGAGGGGGAGACTGCATCCCGCCGCGAGGCTCCACACCATGTTCAAAGGATGCACCCTCCCGAGCAGATCATTGGTGAGCTTGATCAAAGGGTAACACGTTCTCACGCTCATTTCACTAATTCTGCTTTTGTTGCTTCTTTCGAGCCCTTAGATGTTAGTCATGCACTTTCTGATTCTAGTTGGATCAATGCCATGCATGAAGAGCTTGAAAATTTTGAGAGAAACCTAAGTCTGGACTTTAGTTGATCCTCCACCAAATGTTCATTTCATTGGAACAAAATGGATTTTCAAAAATAAACAAGGAGAGGATGGGACTATAGTTAGAAACAAGGCTAGACTTGTAGCTCAGGGATTTTCTCAACTAGAAGGGATTGATTTTACTGAAACTTTTGCACCTGTTGCTCGCCTTGAGGCCATTAGGATTTTGCTTGCCTTTGCGACATCCCGGGGATTCAAACTCTATCAAATGGATGTCAAAAGTGCTTTTCTAATGGCTTCATAGGTGAAGATGTTTATGTAAAACAACCCCCTGGTTTTGAAAATCCCCAAGTACCCACATAAAGTCCTTAAACTTCATAAGGCTCTTTATGGACTCAAGCAGGCCCCTCGGGCTTGGTATGATAGACTTAAGTCTTTTCTACTTGAGCAAGGGTATTTGATGGGCTCTGTTGATAAAACTTTGTTTACTCTCAAGCATGGCAAAGATTTCCTCCTAGTTCAGATTTATGTGGATGATATCATCTTTGGTGGCTCTTCTCATGCTTTGGTTGCCGAGTTTGCAGATACCATGAGCAGGGAGTTTGAAATGTCGATGATGGGTGAACTCACCTTCTTCCTTGGTTTGCAAATCAAGCAAAGCAAACAAGGTACTTTTGTCCACCAGACAAAGTACACCAAGGACCTGCTCAAGAAGTTCGACATGTCCGATGCGAAGCCCCTCGCCACTCCAATGGCTACCTCTGTAGCATTGGACCCTGACGAAGATGGAGAAGCCGTAGATCAGAAGGAGTTCCGAAGCATGATCGGCTCCCTCCTCTACTTGACTGCCACGAGGCCGGACATACACTTCGCAGTGTGTCTGTGCGCTCGTTTTCAGGCTTCACCACGAGCTTCGCACCGCCAAGCGGTTAAGCGCATCCTAAGGTATCTCAAACACACCCTTGAGTTTGGCATATGGTATTCAGCGTCTTCTTCTTTATGTCTTCGAGGTTATTCAGATGCGGATTTTGCTGGGTGTAGAATTGATAGGAAGAGTACCTCTGGTACTTGTCATTTTCTGGGCTACTTCACTGGTTTGCTGGTCTTCCCGCAAACAGTCTAGTGTTGCACAATCGACGGCTGAGGCCGAATATGTTGCTGCAGCTAGCTGTTGCTCTCAGATTTTGTGGATGGTTTCCACTTTGCGGGATTTCGGGTTAGATTATAAGAGTGTTCCACTTTTCTGTGATAACACTAGTGCTATTTGTATTGCAAACAACCCGGTTCAGCACTCCAGAACCAAACACATTGATGTACGGTATCATTTTCTCAGAGATCACAATGAGAAGGGTGATATTGAACTTCAATATGTTGATACCCAACACCAGCTTGCCGACATTTTTACAAAACCCCTCGATGCTTCTCGATTTGCTTACTTGCGTGGGGAACTTGGTATTTGTCATCCCTACGGCATTTTGTGAGGGGGAGCTGATTTTAATTGTCTTGCATATGCTCATTATGTGTGAAATTGCATTTACATCTTTTGTTATTATATGCCTGCTTTTAATTCAAAGAAATCATGACAGATCAGCTCTATGAAATATGTCTGGAACATTGTTTGTGCATGATGTTTTATTTTCTAAAATCAAAACTTGATCACTGCACAATCTTGTATCTAGCTTGTTTAGGCAGGACTGCTTTTAGCTATCTTTATCTACTTGACAGCAAGACATTGTTCCTTGGATGCTAAAAATTTGCAACTTGAAAACTTGTGTTCTTTATTCATGGATATTCATCAAAATGTTTAATTCGTCTAAATCAAAATCAAAATCCATGTTTTACCTGGATTAAATGAAAAAAAAAGATCGAGGAGGGTTTGTTTGTCACACTTCTCTATTCTAGACGGCTTACCATTGCACTTTGGTCTGAACTGGAATAGTGCAGTGTATGCCAAAATCACCGCCTTAAGCTTCAGATGGCTTTCATGCCTAGGCTTGGCCTGATTGGAAAGTATAAGGTGGACAAACAAATAACCCCTGGCATTAAGAAAAGAACAACAAATTAATTGATCATCAAGTTTGCTTTCAAAGCTCCTTTTGGAACAAGACTTGTCTGTCTAGAGTAGAATTTGTTAGTTTTGCGCAGTCCTTGCCTTTACATGTCTAGCTGCTATGATTAAGTGGTGATGCCTTTATCTCAAAATGACCAAATCACATGCCATCATCTTGTTTCACAGATTGTTAAATTGAGCTGAGCACATGATCATTGGTGTTAAAATTGGCATATTTTTGCATTATATGTATTTGCAATTCTGCTCATTTCAAAGCTTTGCATCTTGTGACTGCTCCTTGATGCTTGCATTGCCAAAGGGGGAGAGATTTTGCTATGTTCTCTGCCGCAAGAAGGCATAATTTCTAAAGGGGGAGAGATTTCTGACATAAAGGGGGAGAAAATTTTGCTCAACTCAGGGGGAGTTTTTATCAAAGGGAAGATTTGCCAAAGGGGCTTTTTCTCTTTTACAAAGGGGGAGAAAAATTCTTTTATCAAGTGACATGCTTTGGCTCTTTTTTGAGTTTTTATGGTCACTTGTGTGCTGAAAGCTTTTCATTTTTTCTTGAAATTGGATTTGGTTGTCAATGCACTCATCAAGGGGGAGATTGAGAAACCAAGGGTGGTTTCGGTGTTGTGATGAGTGATTGACAGACTTTTACCCTCTGATCGAAGGGTACCTCCGAAGGGGGTTCGGAGGTTGGACCTCCGAAGGTGTTCGGAGGTGGTCTCACCGAAGGGTGTTCGGTGTTTGCTTCCTGCAGCTGTGCAGCGGAGTGTGCTCGTCGGAGGGGTCCGACAGTACGCGATGACTGGGTTCGTACCGAAGGGTTCGGTACTTTGGGCGGTACACCGGAGTGTGTGCCGGAGGTTGCTAACCCGGAGAGGTCTCCGGAGTACTGGATACACTTGTCTGCTTGTCTGTGGTGCGCAGGGACTTCGGAGGCGCGGACAAGGTTCGAGCCAGGTGAACCAGGGTCAAGCGGGAGGCTTGATGCCAGGGGAGCAGGGAGCTCCGTCACGGTGGCTGCGAAGGTGGTCCGGGTCGGTCCTCGGGTCGAGGCGTGCCAGGTGAAGGCAGAGAGTGCGGAGCGTGGCTCCGACTGAAGGTACTCCGAGACAAAGTCCTCGGAGGTGAGGCACTTCGAAGGTACTCCGGATGGAGTGACTTCGGAGTTGGATGGAACAAGTCCTCTGCGGAGGCAAGGGTTCGAAGTGTGCTCCGAAGGGAGACACTCGAAGGTGCCCGACGAAGGTCTCAGAAGTCGAGGCGCATCGAAGGCATGGTCAGGGTGAGGCTCGTCGAGGAGTGTGCTCGGGGAGAGACACTGCGACGAAGTGCTCATGGAATGCTTCATGCGGAGGCCTTGGACGAAGGAGGGACTTCGAAGGGTGGTACTCCGAAGGTGGGGCTTCGGAGTGTGAAAGGCTTCGGAGCGAGGCTAGCTCCGGAGTGAGGTTGTCTTGTGGTGCTTCGGCCTGCATGGCTTCGGTACACGGACTGGCGGAGTTCGAGCTGGGTGAAGCTGCGAAGCCGTGGTGGTCCACTCCGGAGGTGTTGGTGCGAAGGCCCAAGGAGCTTTGACGGCTTCGGCTCAAAACCGTCACTGTATCAGAGGACATCTTCGGTGAAGCGAAGGCCATCAGGCTCAAGGCTTCTCACCGAAGCTACCGCACCCTCGCGTGCGAAGGGAGGTTCCAGAAAGTCAAAGACTGTAAAAGGCTGACACTGTCTGTTCTGTAAAAGGCTGACACTGTCCCCTCTGCAGTTGACAGAGAAGCCTCCAGAATAAAGGTGGACTACCTTTTGTACCCCTTAGTTCTGTAGAGTCAAATCTTTTGTAAACCCTAGGGGTAAAGTAGTCACTTCCTTTGGGTGAACTGTGGGCTATAAATATGGGGGCTCGGTAGGTAACATTTAACACTTTGAGCATTTACTGTTGAGCTCCTGTAGCCACATACTTCGATTGAATACATCCAGAGAGTTCCTTTTTCTTGTGTTCCTTGTTCAAGCGGCGAAGCCCTGTTTATTGTGCTTTTGCTTGAGCTCGCGTTGCATACCTCGCCTGTTGTTGTGCACCAAAGCCTGTTGAGGCGAAGGGTGTTTTTCGTGCGAGGTGTGTCTTTTCGGTGTGCTGTCGCTCTGTGTAACTTGAGGCGTGACCTCGCTGCTTACTAGCGAAGCCCTGTTTGTTGCCCGTTTTGCTTCTTGTGGCGAAGCCCCTAGTGTAGTTTGTTTGTGTGCGTGTAGACCTTCGTGTACGAAGCTCAGCACCAGTTGCTGCTGCCAAGTACTTGGTCGAAGTCCTCAGGGGGTGTCCACTCTTGCGAAGGGTGAAGTGCGAAGCCTGCTCGAAGCACCCTGTGTGCGGAGCCTGCACTGACTAAGCAGAGTAGATTTCCGAGGGTTGTAAGTGGAGCGAAGTCTTCTTGGCTTCGAACTTTTGCTCCTTCGAAGCCTGTGTTCGAAGGTGTCGAAGTACCTCCGAACCAGACCTTCGAAGGTAGTGTTCGAAGCCTGTTCCGCAGAAGACAGAACTGAAACCGAAGGCTAGTTTTTAGCCCGAAATTTTAAAAGCTCCCATTCACCCCCCCCCTCTGGTCGCCGTTTCCGGTCCAACATCTTGCAAAGATCCTTAAAGGAGTGGATAGCGTAAGTTTGACAACTGATTTGTGGACGTCTAATCAAACACTTTCTTACATGTGTTTAGTTGCACACTATATTGATAAAAATTGGAATATGCAATGTCGAGTGCTGAATTTTATTGAGTTAGACCCCCCTCACACTGGATCTGTGATAGCACAAGTTGTGTTTGAATGTGTTACTACATGGAAGATAGAGGATAAGATAATCTCAATCACTCTAGATAATGCTTCCAACAATGATGTTGCAGTTCGGGGTTTAAAGGCAAAGTTTGCAGCTAGACAATCAACTTATTTCAATGCTAGATATTTTCATGTTCGTTGTTGTGCTCATATTATCAATTTAGTTGTGAATGATGGGATAGCAGCCATATCACCTTTGATAACCAATGTAAGAGAATTTGTTAAGTATATAAAGAAGTCTCCTCTTCGTTTGCACAAGTTTGTAGAAACTTGTAGATCTCTTGCATTGACAATTGGAGAAGGGCTCAAACTTGATGTTTCAACATGATGGAATTCAACACATAATATGTTGAAAATAGCCATTGCTTATAGAGAAGCATTAGTGTCTTATGCTGATTTAGATGCAAATTATAAATGGGAGCCTAGTTCTGAGGAATGGGATCTATTTCAAGTCATTGAACCCATACTTGAGTCTTTGGCAAAGGTTACTACAGTATTTTCATCATCAACATATCGAACTACAAATATATTTTATCCTCACATTGTTACTGTCAGTATAGCATTGAAGGATGCAAGTGCTTCTAGCAACGAACATTTGAGAAGGATGGGCATTGCAATGATGGACAAGTTCAACAAGTATTGGGCAGAAAAGAACAATGTTATGGTCATTGCAACTATTTTAGACCCAAGGTATAAGATGAAATACATTGATTGGGCTTTCCATAGGTTGTATGATGCTTCAAGAGCTCAAATTGAGTTAGCAGATGTTCGCTCTGAGTTAGAAAAGCTTTATGAAAGATATGAGAAGGGTGAACGCCTTAAGAAAACAGCTTGCAATAAATCCACTTCATCCTCAATTGCAACTGTGGATACACGTTCCTTAGCAGAATGCATAGAGTTTCAGTCCTAGGTACAGATATCTTCTATGGAGCCATCTAAGAGTGAACTTTTCATCTATCTAGATGAGAAGCTTGAGAGCATGCAAGACAAAGATTTCAATTTGCTTCAATGGTGGAAGGCGAATGCATGTAGATTTCCAATAGTATCGAAGATGGCAAGGAACTTCTTAACTATACCAGCCACCTCTATGTCTTCAGAATCCACTTTTAGCACCGGGGGTAGAGTTCTAGATGACTATCGGATCTCTCTACATCCAGCTACAGTGGAGGCATTGGTGTGTGCTTCTAGCTGGATCAGAGGTTCTTATAATGATTCTAGAGCTAATGTGAGTATGTGACTGTGGTAAATTAATTTGTGCATTTGTCTTTTATTCTTATACATTCACTTTACAATTCATTATGATTCATCACTAACTTGATTACTATGACTTTTTATGATCAAGAAGATGTCGATGTTGATGTTGAGACCATTCCATTTCCTACGAGTGTGGTTTGGAGCAATGTTGTCCTTTAAATTTCTTTGTTAAAATTCTAGACTTGTGATTGTGGACTATGTTAAATTGTGGTTGTGGTCTTGTACTTTTGTGGACTTGTGCTCTTGTGGAGTTGTGGACTTGTGGTGAACTTGTGATATGCTGTATGCGAACTTGTGAGTTGTGAATTGTGGTCTTGTGGTTGTGGTCTTGTGGACTTATTATGAACTTGTGGTCTTGTGGTCGTGGACATGGACATGGACTTGTCACTTGTGCTTTAATTGTGCTTTTTGTGTACATGTGGTTACTTATGAGTTATGTCATATGTGATGTGGTCATGTGGACTTTGAAATTATTTTTTATGGCTTGATGAATGATGACTTGATGTTTTAGCTTTTGTGGACATGTGGTTACTTCATGCTAATTGATGTATTGATGTAATCATATAATGATGTATTGATGTTGAATACTTGAATGTCTCGAAAAGAATGTTTAGAAATTGGAATGATGAAATTTTTAATTGATATGTGATTGTTATTATTATGTTTAAAAATTACTATTGTGACAAGTGCAAAACGGACAAAAACGAGCAAAAGTTACTATTAGTTTATAAAATGAAAACTAAAAATTTACAGATTTTTTGCTATTTAAGTGAACAAGTGCAAAACGGACGAGCCGAGCCGAGCCAGCTCAAGGCTCGAGCTCGAGCCCAGATTTTGGCTCGCTCGAGTGGCCGAGCTAAGCCTTCGCTTCAGTGGTGGCTCGCCCGAGCCGAGCCCGAGCCAGCTCGGCTCGGCTCGTTGCCAGCCCTACTCCTCCTCTTTTTATATAGAGGTGACAGTCCTGGCCCCAATCCACATTGGGGCCTAACATATCCAATCTATTTCGCCCACCTCGGAACTTCTGATCAGGACTCTCGGTATGTAATTTCAGGAACCATCAGAACTTTTGATCAGATCGGAACTTTCGATCAGATCGGAACTTCCGATTTCAACCCTCTGTCTCTAAATTAGAAATTATCAGAACTTCCGATACCATATCGGAACTTCCGATTTGAGCTCTCTGTTTTCAATTCAGAAAATAATTTGAACTTCTGATTCCAAATTAGAAGTTCTGATCCAATCGGAATTTTCTTGGGCACTGTTCCTTCAAGGTAGATATCGTACCCAGCGACAGACTGAGGCCAACCTTTGTAAGTGCTCAACTTCATAATGAACTAAAAAGTGAATTAATTATGTTATTGTGAGAATATTGGGATTGTTTTGTGCGGGAATATCATGAAATGCCAGGTTTAAGCTGATCGATCGTAGAACATCGGCTCAAAAAAAACAAGGGTATTGGCCATTCAGGTAGTCGCCTCGGTGATTCAAGGCGGAGATATATATAGACATCAAGGCTAAGGTAACAAGATTGTATGATGCAGGGTTCATAAGGCCCTGTCGATATACAGAATGGGTATCAAATATTGTGCTCGTGCGGAAGAAAAGTGGGAAGCTCATGATATGCATTGATTTCAAAGATCTAAACAAGGCGACTGTAACACCCCAAGAAATAAAAACAAATAAAATAAAAGAAAAGATTATTTAAATCATTTCTGGATTTATTTATTAAAGACAATCCTAAAAGAACTCAAATAAGGCCAAACAGAGAGAAATATTCAAAATTTGGACCTGGAAATTTTATGAGATGATCTAGAGACTAAGATATAATTTTAGGAATTTTTACAAATTTTTATCAACAGTGATTCAACCCTTAATCAAATATATGAATTACTGGATTTATTTTAATCAGAAAACAATTAAAAATGCTTGATGGGCCTTAACCTCCAAAGCACCCGAGCCCAGCCCAGTCCAAGCCATGAGCCACTGACCTGTGGGTCCCGTCTGTCGGCGCCGCTTCCCCCTCTCTCCTCCCGCCCGCGCCCCGCCTGGACCCGCATGGCAGCCTCCCGCCTCCACTCTCCTCTCCCTGACAGGCGTGGCCCATCTGTCGGCCCTTCCTTTTTGGTTTCGCCCGCTGACAGGTGGGGGCCACCTATCAGACCCGTCTTCTCCGATGGAAACCCTCTCTCCCCTTTCCTTCCCCGGCGATCACCTTCCATTTTTCCTCGCGGCCGGCCACCCGCGTTCGCTTGATTCACCCCGGATCACCTTCCCCGAACGCCGCCGCCCCTTTCCTTCCTTAGCCGACACGTCTTCGCATGTATGGGAAGCTACCCGAAGCTTTTGGAAAGGGATCGCCGGAGCTCACGGGAGCCCTCGGTTCCCTGCCATCCAGATGCCGGCGACCCCCTATAAAAACCCCCTCGGCTCACCGCCCTCTGCCCAACCGTCGTAGCCCAAGCCCGAGCGAAAGCAGAGCGCCCCCTCTCGGTTTTGGCCCTTCTCCCCTGCTCCCCCTCCAGTCGAAGCTCGCCGTCAATCCCGGCCTCCTCCGCCCTAGCCACCACCACCGTCGGGTCCGCCGTCGACCGCCCGTTCTCGGCCACCCCTCCGTCGGCTAAGAAGACCGCCGGGTCACCGTCGCCGTCGACCACCCGAACCCCTCCGCCATCTACGCTCGCCGCCGTCACCTCCGGACCTCCATCGTCGCCGTCAAAGGTACGGTCATGACCCCCTCCCCTCCCCGTTCCATTTTGCCGTTAGCTATGCCCGTAGGTGCTCGCCGCCGCCGTCGCCATCGCATCCGAGGCCGCCGTCGCCGGAGAAGAAGGGGGTACGCGCCCCCTTACGTCGTGCCGTGCCGGATCGTGCCACGGCCGTTCGATTGCGATCGGAGGGCTAGGATTAAATCCCCTCAGGATTTAATCTGGGCCCTCAGATCTGGTCAAAGGGGTATCGAGGCCTCTCGGCCGTCGATCGTCACTTAACCCCCTGGATCGATCTGGTGCGTCCACGTCATACCGGTTCGCGGGATCTAATCCTGGCCGTCCGTTTCATTTAAGGGATCCCGCCTCGCGCCTGGCCGCCGGATCTAGATCCAACGGATCTGGTTGATCCGGTCCACGCGCACAGTGCGCCTGTCCACCGTGGGCCTGGCTCACCGTGGACTAAAATCCATTTTCTGTTTAAATAAAATTCCAGAAAATGGTTTAAACTTTGAAAATTCATAACTTGCTCATTTTAACTCCAAATTTCACCATTCAAATTTGTTAGAATCAGTATAAATATGCTCTACACATTAATGCCATAAAAACAGTATGTTATCCTTAGCACAAAATAAACTTAATGGACTAAATAAATAAAAACCCTTTAGGGATAAATTAATAATTCAGGGAAAGAATTAATAAAAACCTCTAAAACTCAACTTTTAATATTATTAAAAGTAACACCAGAATAATAAAGCTCAAATCACATATTTAGATCATAAATTTGTATGATTTTGTTTGGTGATGCTTTATTGAATGTGTTGTTTATTTATTTTTCCGTATCGAGAAGACTACGAGTTCGTCGAGGAGCAGGAGTTCTACCCCGAGGATCCTCCCTCCCCCTTTGCTGATCCAGGCAAGTCATCGACCACCTCTGTGGAAACAGTTGATCATTATTGAGCCCAGGATTTAATAAATTATCGCTATAACTCATAGGATAATATTGCATTAGTCAAAGATCAAGCCTTACACTTATATTTATTAGATCCCCATCCTTGTGTGCAAACCCAAGCCATGCTTATTGAGCCTTAACTCCTTGTAACTTTACAAATATTATATTAGCTAGTGCCCAATGTACCGGCACCACTGCTATAGGATAAAAGAAATGAGTCGTAGATAGATGGAATCTGGTATATGAAATACCCCGTTATTCTTGTCTCTGGACTCTGTTGGAGTTGGCTAGGTTATAAGTATGGTGGGTTCCGGGTGCAAGCTCGGGTTTTGGTATGTCGCACCTGGGGCACTATAAGGACCGGTCTGCGGGATCTGTTGCAAAGCACTTCCGTACCGACCACAAGTCTAATGGTAAGTCCTAACTGGAACTATGGAATACTCCGGCTTGATGCACCATAGAGGAGGGGGCAAGGGGATAGCCTGCGGGCGACTTGTACCGACGAGGCTCAAGGGGGGGTATGGTGGGGCTCCGATGCGTCGGGACACCATATGAAACCCATAAGAGGGTGCTGTTGAGTCGGGGAGGACTATATGGAAGGTTTTGGCATGAGTTCCCGTGAAATGGGTCATCTCGTTACACTTTGGTGTAAGTGATGAGTGTGTGCCTTGTGGGTACAGTGGTACATCTCTGATCAGAGTAATTAATCTTTTCGAAAAGCCGAGCCCACGGTCAAGGGCGGGTTGTGTGACTACTCACAGTTAGTTTACAATTGTTTGAATGGTTGAGTATTCATGGCATGTAAGGACTGTTGAGCGAGGTGGGGCTGACTGTACCCCTCGAGTTAGAAGATGATGATGCATACACATGTTTACGATTCAGTACTAATAAATTGTTCACATCAAATTGCTTCACAAATTACTTCGCTTCCGCAAAACTAGCCACTATCTCCCTTGTTATTACCTTGCATATATTTGCATTCGGTGGCTTGCTGAGTACCTCCTGTACTCACCCCGTTGACTTACCACATCAGAGCCCGTCTACTACGAGGAGGATGCAGGTCTGGAGTAGCGACCCCGTCAAGGCGAGACTGGAAGGAGGCTGTTCATCTAGGACCCTTATTTTATTAGTTTCTCTTCACCTTTATTCACTTTTGTATTAATGCGGTCTACGAACCGTGAATGATTGCCCGTATTGTACGATGGTCACATGATGAACGTCTTGTTTTATTGATTTTCTATGGAATTTCAATAAAGTCCTGATTTATTAAATCGGGGCGCGACAAGATGGTATCAGAGCCGACTTGACTGTAGGAAGCTAAACAGACCTGACCTTAGGACTTATACTTACTATATTTTCTTACAAACACTACTTATCCTCTCATCTTCCAAGATTTTCACAAAAACTTTCTCTCTTTTGTAGATGTCGGTCCGTACCATGAGTGGGAACCTCCGTGATGAGGCCGGATTCATCCGCGAGCTGCGCATGCTCGTCGGTTTCCTCGGATTTGAGCATGAGCCGATGTACCATGGAGTCTTCCCCGACGAGGAAGAAAGCTTCTGCGAGGTCACCGTCGTCGTCCTAGCCCTCCCCCCAGACAGCTCACACCTATCGCGGAGGAGGACCTACCTTCTTGGTTGCCAGTCAGCGCACCAGCCCTCCAGGCACTCACAGAGCTCCGGATGATCTATGACAGTGAGCTCTATGACACGGACTTCCGCTTCGTGCCTCTTCGCACTCCAGGGAGTCCCCACAGCGTCTTCGTCAGCACACTCTCCCAGCGTCATTCTGCGATTGGTCATACCATGCGCTTGTTGGAGGCCATGGATGATCTCCATTACGAGGCATTGCAGGACGCCAATGGACAGCGCGACACAATCAGCTTTTACCGAAAATCTTCTGAGGATCTGAACCGCGAGAACAGAGATCTACGTCACCGCATCCAGCAGGGACACCGTTTGGCTGCCGAGGCAGAGGAGTTACGGCGTCAGAATGAGCTCCTTCGGCAGCGCGTCGCCATCAACCCACAGCTCCGCTACCAGATCGAAGAATTAAAGAATGACATTGAGGAGATCGTACCTCTTCCGCCTCGCAAGAAGAAACCCCTTCAGATCCCCACCGTGAGGCCCAAGAGGATCTCCCGCAGTGCACCACCCGCCAGACCTATCCAGCTCCTCGACCCCGACCGTCTCCCCTGAGCCCGAGATTGAGCCGTCCCCCGAGCTACCTTAGACATAGTTTACGATTGATTGCTTTTCATTTTGCTTGCTTGTATTACCATTCATGTCAAAATATAAGGCATGAATGAAGAAATAAATAAATGTAACCGCAAGAACGGTACCTTTTTGAATTAAAACATAAAGATGTTCTCTGAAATAAATGTTGTCTACTTTGAAAACTCTAGGATGACCAACACTCAGGGTTCCGACGCTCCCCAGAACGGAGGAGAGAGTGGCAACTTGCCACAATGGGGAGCAACGGGACAAAGGCAAGCCCCGGTTGCCAACCACCCCACTTTGGCCGAGATGATGGCCACTTAGAACCAGCTAGTCTCAGCCCTTTTGAACCAGATGCAACAGCAAGCAGCAGCATATGCAGGAGCAGCAGGCTCATTTCTTCCGCCTCCATCAGCAGCCCGAGCTACCCCGACCCGCCACACCAGCTCCCGCTCCCGCCTCTCAGCTCTCGGAGTTCCTCCGAGTTCACCCACCGACCTTCTCAAGCACCACCAACCCCATGGAGGCTGGGGATTGGTTGAGGACTATCGAGAAGAAGCTCGACCTCCTTACCTGCACTGAGCAGGAGAAAGTGGCCTTCGCCACCCACCAGCTACATGGTCCCGCCGCAGAATGGTGGGACAACCTTCGTGAGACTCTGCCCGAGGGACACGCCCACACCTGGGCAGAGTTCTCGGCCGCTTTTCGTGCCGCTCACATCCCCGACGGCATTATCGCGCAGAAACAGCAAGAGTTCAGAGACCTGCAGCAGGGGAGCAGGTCTGTTACAGAATACCTGCACGAGTTCAACCGTCTGGCCAGGTACGCACCTGAGGAGGTCTGTACGGATGCGGCCAGGCAGGCCAAGTTCCTCCGGGGACTGAAGGATGAGCTGTCCCTGCAGCTTATCTCTGGAGATTTCGCCAACTTCCAAAAGTTGGTGAACAAAGCCATCATGCAGGAGACTCAACAGAACAAGGTCGACCTGAAGAAGAAGCGCATGATTGCCTTAAGGCAGAACCAAGGCATGGCCCAGAGACCCCGCTTTGCTCCACCTCCACCAGCGCAGCAGTACCACCCTCACCCGGTGTATCGTCCGGCACCACCTGCCGCTAACACCGGAGCCGGACAAACTCGCCCCGCTCCCGCCGCACCAGCCGCCCCAGCTGCCCCAGCCAAGAAGCCGGAAATCCTGAGAGACAGGCACAGCAAGCCTGTAGTTTGCTTCAACTGCCGCTAGGAGGGGCACTACTCCCATCAGTGCCCTCATCCCAAGCGTACTCAAGGCGTCGCATCGAACCCCGCCGTCCGCGCCAAGGTCAACCACGTCACCGCCGAAGAAGCCCAGGCCGCCCCGGAGATTGTCATGGGTAAGTTTATGGTTCATTCATCGCTTGCAGTGGTATTATTTGACACCGGAGCTACCCACTCCTTTATATCGACTGCTTTTGTGGAAAGAAATTCCTTGGACATAAGTGAACTACCCAGACCAGTGTTAATAGCTACCCCGGGCAAGCAAACCCTCGCCTATTCTTTTAGTCCAAGGGTATGGGTAGATATCCAAGGCACGATATTTTGGGCCGACCCCATTCTAATAGAATGTCAAGGTTTGGATCTCATTCTAGGGATGGATTTGCTAAATAAACATCAAGGAGTAATAGAATGTGCCCAGAGGAAAGTGACCGTGACTAGTGAGGAAGGGACTATCATCACATTCCAGATGCCAAGCATGAAGACCGGAAGACCAAGACTACATCAGATTACCTTGGAGGAGATACCGGTAGTCAGTGAGTACCCAGACGTATTCCCAGAGGATTTACCAGGGATGCCACCCAAGACGGACATCGAGTTCAGGATTGACTTGGTGCCCGGAACCACCCCTATTTATAAGCGATCATACCGGATGGCCGCTAATGAGTTAGCTGAGATGAAGCAGCAATTGGAGGATCTCGAGAGGAAAGGCTACATCAGACCTAGCACATCGCCATGGGGTGCCCCCGTCATCTTCGTCGAGAAGAAAGAAGACAAGGCAAAGCGTATGTGTGTGGATTGCCGCGCTTTGAATGAAGTAACCATCAAGAATAAGTACCCGTTGCCTCGGATCGACGATCTCTTCGACCAGCTAAAAGGGGCTATGGTATTCTCGAAGATCGACCTGCGTTCTGGTTATCATCAGTTAAGGATTCGAGAAGAGGATATACCCAAGACGGCCTTTACCACCCGTTATGGATTGTACGAGTGCACGGTTATGTCTTTTGGATTGACCAACGCCCCTGCATTCTTCATGAATATGATGAATAAGGTGTTCATGGAGTATTTGGATAAATTCATCGTAGTCTTCATAGACGACATCCTCATTTATTCCAAGGACCAGAAAGAGCACGAGACTCACCTCCGGTTAACCTTAGGGAAGCTAAGGGAACACCAATTATACGCCAAGTACAGCAAATGCAAGTTTTGGACGGCGGAAGTAAAGTTCCTTGGACACATCATCTCTGCGCAAGGAATCGTAGTAGACCCTGCCACCGTAGAAGCAGTTACGGACTGGCTGCCACCCACGAACGTATCTGAGATACGAAGTTTTCTGGGTTTGGCCGGATATTATCGGAGGTTCATCGAGAATTTTTCTAAGATAGCCAAGCCGATGACCAAGTTGTTGCAGAAAGGAGAGAAGTTCGAATGGACTCCTGAGTGCGAGGAAAGTTTCCGCACTCTCAAGACTCGTTTGGTATCTGCACCCATACTGATCCTACCCGATATCCGGAAAGACTTCCATGTCTATTGTGATGCATCCCGCCAAGGATTGGGATGTGTTCTTATGCAAGATGGAAAAGTTATCTCTTATGCCTCCCGTCAGTTGAGACCTCATGAGATGAACTACCCGACCCACGATTTGGAATTAGCCGCAGTAGTACACGCCCTTAAGATTTGGAGGCATTATTTGGTTGGAAATCGCTGTGAGATCTTTACGGACCACAAGAGCTTGAAATACATCTTCACACAGCCGGACCTCAATCTGAGGCAAAGACAATGGTTGGAGCTAATAAAGGACTATGACTTAGGTATTCACTACCACCCCGGAAAAGCAAATGTGGTAGCTGATGCATTAAGTCGCAAGGGATATTGCACAGCCATGATGATTCAAGATCACGCACCATTGTTATGTAGAGAGATGGAAAAGTTGAATCTTGGGTTGACCACCGGAGCATACTTAGCAACCTTGGAGACTCAACCTGTCCTGTTCGAACAAATCCGAGAAGCTCAGTCAGAAGACCCGGATATAGCAGCCATCCGAAAGAACATGAGGCAAGGAAAAGCCCCAGGATTTTCAGAGGATGAGAATGGCACCATATGGTTTGGAACCCGGATATGTGTGCCGGATAAACCTGAGATAAAAACCCTCATCCTAAGAGAAGCCCATGAGACATTATACTCCATTCATCCCGGCAGTACCAAGATGTACCAGGACCTGAAGGAACGTTATTGGTGGGTCAGCATGAAAAGAGAGATTGCACAGTTCGTCGCCGAATGTGACACCTGCAGAAGAGTAAAAGCTGAACATTAGAGACCTGCAGGATTGTTACAGCCACTTAAGGTACCTGAATTGAAGTGGGAAGAGATCGGTATGGATTTCATCACCGGACTACCAAAGACCCAACTTGGGTATGATTCTATTTGGGTAATCATCGACCGACTTACAAAAGTAGCACATTTCATAGCCGTCAAGACGACCTTTAGTGGCCCCAAGCTTGCAGAATTATACATGGCCCGCATTGTGTGTCTTCATGGAGTGCCTAAGAAGATAGTGTCCGATAGAGGAAGTCAGTTTACCTCTCGTTTCTGGAAGAACCTTCAAGAGGAGATGGGCACGAGATTGAATTTCAGTACTGCTTACCACCCTCAGACGGATGGACAAACGGAGAGGGTGAATCAGATATTGGAGGATATGCTTCGGGCATGTGTCTTGGATTTTGGAGCCACTTGGGAGAAGAGCTTGCCGTACGCTGAGTTTTCATACAACAACAGCTATCAAGCCAGCCTTCAGATGTCTCCCTTCGAAGCCTTATATGGACGCAAGTGCAGAACGCCACTACTTTGGGACCAAACGGGTGAATCTCAAGTGTTCGGGACGGACATCCTTCGAGAAGCTGAAGAGAAGGTACGGATCATCAGAGACCGACTCAAGACAGCCCAATCACGACAAAAGAGCTACGCGGACAATCATCGTCGCGACCTAGCATTTGAAGAAGGAGACCATGTCTATCTTCGAGTTACGCCTCTCCGTGGTACTCAACGATTTAACATGAGAGGAAAGTTGGCCCCTCGATATGTTGGACCATTCCCCATTATCCGACGCCAAGGCGAGGTTGCTTATCAGTTGGAACTACCACCCTCATTGGCTGGAGTGCATGACGTGTTTCATGTTTCCCAACTAAAGAAGTGTCTCCGCGTCCCGACAGAGCAAGTGGATCTTCAGTAGTTAGATGTCCAAGAGGATCTGACCTATGTGGAAAAGCCTGTCAAGATATTGGAGATCAAGGAAAGGATCACCAGGAGTCGGGTCATCCGCTTCTGCAAGGTGCAGTGGAGCAATCATCCGGTTGAGGAAGCTACATGGGAAAAAGAAGATGGACTCAAGGCACAGCATCCTGAGCTATTCGAGGATTGATCCGAATCTCGAGGACGAGATTCTCTGTAAGGGGGATAGGATTGTAACACCCCAAGAAATAAAAACAAATAAAAGAAAAGAAAAAGATTATTTAAATCATTTCTGGATTTATTTATTAAAGAAAAATCCTAAAAGAACTCAAATAAGACCAAACAGAGAGAAATATTCAAAATTTGGACCTGAAAATTTTATGAGATGAACTAGAGACTAAGATATAATTTTAGGAATTTTTACAAATTTTTATCAACAGTGATTCAACCCTTAATCAAATATATGAATTACTGGATTTATTTTAATCAGAAAACAATTAAAAATGCTTGATGGGCCTTAACCTCCAAAGCACCCGAGCCCAGCCCAGTCCAAGCCATGAGCCACTGACCCGTGGGTCCCGCCTGTCGGCGCCGCTTCCCCCTCTCTCCTCCCGCCCGCGCCCCGCCTGGACCCGCATGGCAGCCTCCCGCCTCCGCTCTCCTCTCCCTGACAGGCGTGGCCCATCTGTCGGCCCTTCCTTTTGGTTTCGCCCGCTGACAGGTGGGGGCCACCTGTCGGACCCGTCTTCTCCGATGGAAACCCTCCCTCCCCTTTCCTTCCCCGGCGATCACCTTCTGTTTTCCTCGCCGCCGGCCACCCGCGTTCGCTTGATTCACCCCGGATCACCTTCCCCGAACGCCGCCGCCCCTTTCCTTCCTTAGCCGACACGTCTTCGCATGTATGGGAAGCTACCCGAAGCTTTTGGAAAGGGATCGTCGGAGCTCACGGGAGCCCTCGGTTCCCTGCCATCCAGACGCCGGCGACCCCCTATAAAAACCCCTCGGCTCACCGCCCTCTACCCACACCGTCGTAGCCCAAGCCCGAGCGAAAGTAGAGCGCCCCCTCTCAGTTTTGGCCCTTCTCCCCTGCTCCCCCTCCGGCCGTCGCTCGCCGTCAATCCCGGCCTCCTCCGCCCTAGCCACCACCACCGCCGAGTCCTCCGTCGACCGCCTGTTCTCGGCCACCCCTCCGTCGGCCAAGAAGACCGCCGGGTCACCATCGCCGTCGACCACCCGAACCCCTCCGCCGTCTACGCTCGCCGCCGGTCACCTCCGGACCTCCGTCGTCGCCGTCAAAGGTACGGTCATGACCGCCCTCCCCTCCCCGTTCCATTTTTGCCGTTAGCTATGCCCGTAGGCGCTCGCCGCCGCCGTCGCCATCGCATCCGAGGCCGCCGTCGCTGGAGACGAAGGGGGTACGCGCCCCCTTACGTCGTGTCGTGCCGGATCGCGCCACGGCCGTTTGATTGCGATCGGAGGGCTAGGATTAAATCCCCTCAGGATTTAATCTGGGCCCTCAGATCTGGTCAAAGGGGTATCGAGGCCTCTCGGCCGTCGATCGTCACTTAACCCCCTGGATCGATCTGGTGCGTCCACGTCATACCGGTTCGCGGGATCTAATCCTGGCCGTCCGTTTTCATTTAAGGGATCCCGCCTCACGCCTGGCCGCCGGATTCGGTCCACGCGCACAGTGCGCCTGTCCACCGTGGGCCTGGCTCACCGTGGACTAAAATCCATTTTCTGTTTAAATAAAATTCCAGAAAAGGGTTTAAACTTTGAAAATTCATAACTTGCTCATTTTAACTCCAAATTTCACCATTCAAAATTTGTTAAATTCAGTATATTATTCTCTACACTTTAATGCCATAAAAACAGTATGTTATCCTAGCACAAAATAAACTTATGGATTAAATAAATAAAAACCCTTTAGGGATAAATTAATAATTCAGGGAAAGAATTAATAAAAACCTCTAAAACTCAACTTTTAATATTATTAAAAGTAACACCAGAATAATAAAGCTCAAATCACATATTTAGATCATAAAATTTGTATGATTTTGTTTGGTGATGCTTTATTGAATGTGTTGTTTATTTATTTTTCCGTATCGAGAAGACTACGAGTTCGTCGAGGAGCAGGAGTTCTACCCCGAGGATCCTCCCTCCCCCTTTGCTGACCAAGGCAAGTCATCGACCACCTCTGTGGAAACAGTTGATCATTATTGAGCCCAGGATTTAATAAATTATCGCTATAACTCATAGGATAATATTGCATTAGTCAAAGATCAAGCCTTACACTTATATTTATTAGATCCCCGTCCTTGTGTGCAAACCCAAGCCATGCTTATTGAGCCTTAACTCCTTGTCACTCTACAAATATTATATTAGCTAGTGCCCAATGTACCGGCACCACTGCTATAGGATAAAAGAAACGAGTCGTAGATTAGATGGATTCTGGTATATGAAATACCCCGTTATTCTTGTCTCTGGACTCTGTTGGAGTTAGGTATGTTATAAGTATGGTGGGTTCTGGGTGCAAGCTCGGGTTTTGGTATGTCGCACCCGGGGCACTATAAGGACCGGTCTGCGGGATCTATTGCAAAGCACTTCCGTACCAACCACAAGTCTAATGGGTAAGTCCTAACTGGAAGTATGGAATACTCCGGCTCGATGCACCATAGAGGAGGGGGCAAGGGGCTAGCCTGCGGGTGACTTGTACCGACGAGGCTCAAGGGGGGGTATGGTGGGGCTCCGATGCGTCGGGACACCATATGAAACCCATAAGAGGGTGTTGTTGAGTCGGGGAGGACTATATGGAAGGTTTTGGCATGAGTTCCCATGGTATGGGTCATCTCGTTACACTTTGGTGTAGGTGATGAGTGCGTGCCTTGTGGGTACAGTGGTACATCTCTGATCAGAGTAAAATCAATCTTTTCGAAAAGCCGAGCCCACGGTCAAGGGCGGGTTGTGTGACTACTCGCAGTTAGTTTACAATTGTTTGAATGGTTGAGTATTTCATGGCATGTAAGGACTGTTGAGCGAGGTGGGGCTGACTGTACCCCTCGAGTTAGAAGATGATGATGCATACACATGTTTATGTTTCAGTACTAATAGAATTGTTCACATTAAATTACTTCACAAATTATTCGCTTCCGCAAAAGTAGCCACTATCTCCCTTGTTATTACCTTGCATAATATTTGCATTCGGTGGCTTTCTGAGTACCTATGTACTCACCCCGTTGACTTACAACATCAGAGCCCGTCTACTACGAGGAGGATGCAGGTCTGGAGTAGCGACCCAGTCAAGGCGAGACTGGAAGGAGGCGTTCATCTAGGACCCTTATTTTATTAGTTTCTCTTCACCTTTATTCACTTTTGTATTAATGCGGTCTACGAACCGTGAATGATTGCC
Source organism: Zizania palustris (assembly GCA_019279435.1). Classification (NCBI taxonomy): domain Eukaryota; kingdom Viridiplantae; phylum Streptophyta; class Magnoliopsida; order Poales; family Poaceae; genus Zizania; species Zizania palustris. The sequence goes on along the minus strand of JAAALK010000286.1, from coordinate 46,315,914 downwards.
CGTATTGTACGTGGTCGCATGATGAACGTCTTGTTTTATTGATTTTCGATGGAATTTCAATAAAGTCCTGATTTATTAAATTGGGGCGCGACAGCGACCCCAAAAGACGGGTACCCAATGCCGATCGTGGACTTGTTAGTGGATGTCGCATCGAGTCATAAGATTATCAGTTTCATGGATGAAAATGCAGGGTACAATCAGATCTTCATGGCGAACGAAGATATCCACAAGACGGATTTCCGGTGTCCAAGCGCCATCGGACTTTAAGAGTGGGTGGTGATGACCTTCGACTTGAAAAATGTTAGGCTACTTACCAAAGAGCTATGAATTACATCTTCCATGATTTAATTGGCCTATTGGTGGAGATATACATAGATGATGTCATGGTGAAATCAAGTGACACTCAAAACCATGTAGTCGATCTACGTCAAGTGCTAGAAAGGGCCAGGAAGTATGGACTAAAGATGAACCCAGAGAAGTGCGCTTTTGGTGTATCGATGGGCAAGTTTCTAGGCTTTATTGTACATGAGAGAGGGATTGAGATAAGCCAGCGCAGCATTGAAGCAATCATGAACACTCAGCCCCCTGTCGATAAAACCAAGTTGCAGTCACTAATCGAAAATATAAACTTTCTCAGAAGATTCATATCTGACCTTTCAAGGAAGATGGAACTGTTCATGCCACTGCTGAAGTTAAAGCCTAACCAGAAAATCATATGGGGTGAAAATAAGCAAAAAGCATTTGATGAAATCGAAAAGTATTTGATCTCACCGCCAGTGCTGATGCTGCAACAAAAAAAGGTTCCTTTTAGGCTATACCTGTCAACCGGTGATAAAGCTATCAGATCAGTCCTGGTACAGGAGATCGATAAGAAGGAAAGGGTGATCTATCTCAGCAAAAGACTGTTAGGCGTTGAAACTAGATACCCCACGGTGGAAAAGCTTTGTTATGTTTATACTTCTCGTCACTAAGTTGAGGCATTATTTGCTATCAGTGGAGTGCACCATAGTATGCAAGGTCGATGTCATCAAGTACATGCTATCAGCCCTAGTTTTGAAAGAATGTGTCAGAAAATGTGTGCTTGCCCTTACTGAATTTGACCTGCGATATGAATCGGCTAAGGTGATAAAGGGGCAAGCAATAGTCGATTTCATAGTCTAGCATGGAGATGAAGCAGTAACTCATGTCGAGCCAACACCATGGACTTTATTCTTCGATGGATCGGTGTGCCGGCAAGGGTGTGGTATAGGACTAGTAATTATTTTCCCTCGAGGGCCATCATTTGAGTTTGCATACGTCATCAAGCCTTTTTCCACGAATAATCAAGCCGAGTATGAAGCGATATTAAAAGGCTTGCGACTGTTATAGGAAGTCGGCGTCGATGCGGTGGAAATCTTATGAGATTCCTTGCTAGTGATGAGACGTTTGTTAGGTGAATACGAGTGAAATGATGACGTGTTAAAAGAGTATCACAGACGGTGCTAAGAAATGATGATAAGATTCGGGAATGTAACCCTCACTCACATTCCGAGGGAACAAAACACTGAAGCAAACAACTTAGCCCAAACGACATCAAGGTACAAGCCGATGGCCAAGTCCATTGAGGTGGAAATCACACAACTAGACGTCGATGATTGGACGTATGCCATTGTTACTTATTTAAAAAATCCTTCAACATCGTCATCAAGGAAGCTCAGGTACTAGGTTACAAAGTACGTACTGCTCGGCGAGGATCTATATTATCGGACAACAGATGTAGTCCTCCTCAAGTGCATCAATTTTGAGGAAGTCAAAGTGGTAATGTGTGAAGTACACGATGACATATGTGGAACACACTAGTCGGCCTAGAAAATGAAGTGACTACTCTAGAGAGCAGGTTACTTTTGGCCGACTATGGTGGAAGATTGCATAAAATACTACAAGGGGTGCCAATACTGCCAGAAATTTAGAGCTATTCAGAGGGCACCTGCATCGGTGATGAACCCTACAGTTAAACCATGTCCTTTCAGAGGATGGGGTATTGATATGATCGGTCAAATCTACCTAGCATCGAGCAAAGGACACAAGTTCATACTAGTAGCCGCCGACTACTTCAAAAAATGGGTAGAGATCATGCCGCTCAAGAAGGTAACATCTGTCGATGCTATTGAGTTTATCAATAAGCACATAGTGTACCGGTTCGGGATTCCACAAACTATCACCACAGATCAGGGGGCGATTTTCGTATCGTAAGAGTTATAGTAATTGGTAGCCAATACGAGAATCAAACTTTTAAATTCATCACCATATTATGCACAAGCCAATGGTCAGGCTAAAGTATCCAACAAGAGCCTTATCAAGTTGATAAAGTGGAAGATCAATGAATAGTCAAAGTGTTGGCATCAGTCTCTATCGGAAGCACTTTGGGCCTATCGGATAGTGCTTCACGGGTCTACTCAAGTGTCGTCATACCAATTAGTTTACGGCCATGAAGCAGTACTACCTTGGGAAAATAATATCATCTCAAGAATGATAGCTCTACAAGACCAACTTACAGTCGATGATTATTATAAATTAATTATAGACGCCCTAGACGACCTAGCGCAAATCTGATTGAGAGACCTTGAAAGGATTGAGAAAAACAAAGCAAGAGTTGCCAAGTACTATAATAAAAAGGTGGTGCCCAAGTCATTCGAAGAAGGAGATCTCATATGGAAACTTATCCTACCGATCGAGTCTAAGGACAATCGGTTCGGTAAATGGTCTCCTAATTGAGAAGGACCCTTCCAGATACATCGAGTCGTGCCTGGTAACGCCTATTTGCTTGAAGTTTTAGATGGAGAAGTGTTCGGGAAAGTGTTAACTGGAAAGTATTTAAAGAAGTATTTCATGAGCATTTGGATAAATGCCTAAGGGTCTACACACAAGCAGAAGTAGTCGATACCGAGTTTATCGCCTATAGATGGGTCCTTAGATATAAGAAAGTACAAGGCAAAGGTAGGAATCAAATAGCAATGCATTACAAAATATAACAGTTCAAGGGTTACAAGTCATGATTTGCATGATACAAGAGAATTTAGAGAAGGGCGCGATGGAATGCCTCAATCGCCCGCAGCCTGATGGCATCGACGCTTTGAAGGACAGCACAATCCTCAGCATCCGAGCCAAGGATGTCTTGGATGGCATGGCGTCAGTGTTGTGCATGGCAAATGGCACCGGCGAGACGATGCTCTTGGGCTTGGATCCGAATTGGGAAGACGTCCATCGCAGCTTCTTCATTGGCTATCTTCACACGTACCCCATCCAGCCTTGAAGCTAGATCAGCCTCTTCAGCCAGTAGATGGTCAAGGCATAGCGATGCGTCTGATGACTCACCTCGAATGCAATTCAGGAGGTTACGTTCGGCAAGTATCGCCTCGTCGTGGGTATTGACCACCTCTAACTGTGACGCGTGGCTCGCGTGATCGACCATCTGCTTCAGGACCCGCTAGACCTCTGGTCGATGGTACTCCATGAACGTGGCTGGCGTGAGGACATCGACTAACTTCGGGGAGAGGGAGTTCATGATATCATTAAAACGATCACGTATTGGGCCCAAATCGTTGACCAAGACCTCCATTGGGTCCTCTAGACGATGCAGCAGGTCTGATAAGACCCCTCTCTCTTCTAGAGGCAGTTGAGATCCAGCCGATGGAGGGGTGTTGGTGACTTCTTCGTCCTCAAGATATGGACCGATATCAAAAGGAAATTTATGGACGAAGGACTGAAAGAAAGAAAAGTTAGACAAGTCGAGAGCAATCATGGTAAGACGTCAAATATAGAAATACTTATGTCGGCCGACCTGGTGGGATTAGTTGATTGGGGGTGCCATCGGTAGGAGAAGCTGCGACGTCACCTTCTTCCCCAATAACAGGGAGGGTTCCTATGCTCCCCTCGTCAAGATTGGACTGGGAGGCAGGCGAAGCAATAGAGGTAGGTGCCGACTACATCCGAGGCCGATGTGAGTTCCATAAACAACTGATAAAACTAGAAATAGAAGGAGGTACCTAGTAAGAGGCCTCGGTGGCAACGGGCAAACCCCCGGTATCTACACTAGATGGGGCGACAACATCATCGGTTGTCGCCGACTCACCAGAGCCGATGACAGTACCCTTTGGCACCTCGACTTCGGTCGTTTTAGCGACAACGTCTCTAGCGGTTCCGACTGGTGAAGTCTCAACAACATCATCATCCACGTTATCAAACGTCACGTACAGTGACTCGACATTGAAATGAGTAGGCGGCTGAAACAAGGTGTCAGAACACAAAAAGAAAAAATGACGTGACGCAGAGGGTTTTAATGACCGATAATTTTGAAGCATTAGTTATACTTATGCTCTAAAACTGGGGGGCATGTGTTAACGCCAAGATTTGGTAAAAGCCTATGCCAATCAGGAAGTGTTGTATGGTCAATAGAAGTCAAAAGAGTTTGGTCAAACGTTGGTCAAAGAAGCCTGTTCAGGCGGTTATATGTGGCCGGATATGAAGGAGTCGATTGAGATGAAGTAAGATAGAGACAAATCTGAAATCAGTTATGGTTATCGTAACAGACGACGAGTCTCCAGATTATAAATATGTAACTATTAGCTAGGTTAGGGACATCTAGACAAACACAACCAAAAACTACTTTCAGCACATTGTCACCCTTGGCTTCCAAGATTAATCTCGGCGGGACTTGACACTCGGAGCTGGACTGCATCACTTCGATCTCCGGCGAAGAGGTGAGTCCCACCACCTCGACGGTCGTATCGGCTAGATCAGTGTTTTCAAGGCTGCATCGTATCGATCTTTTCAGGCATCGGCTTGGTCAGTGCAATCTCCGGTTTATCTTGTTGTGATTGCTAGGTCTAAGGCTGCATCGTTATGATCTCTTAGATTGATGTGAATTGGGTATTGTAGTTTGAGGCTTCATCGGTTAAGTCCGACATCTCGCTCTATTGTATCTAATTTATGTGGTACACCATTCATCTGAATAAAACATGCCTGATATGTTGACGTATTATTGATTATTCGTAATTAGTGACTGTCTTGGTTAGGTCTAATCTTGTTGTTATGGTGATTTGATAGTACAGATGTGTTATTTGGTATGCTAGATTTAGTTTCTATCGGAGTACAAGCCGATAGGTTATCTTCAATTCCACATTTTACTCTATTTCTATTAGAAGGTGTTCATCGGCCTTTATGCTCGAGATGTTTGTCCTAACGGTTGATGGTATTACCGATCCCGATAATCTAGCCATGTTTATCGGCTCAACAACCGATTTGCGCTACTACCCACGTATCTGTTTATATCACCACGGTCATCGGCTCGTTAGCCGATCGATTTTGCTAGTAATGTCATTTTTTTTTCCCTTATCAGTTGCAGTGTCAAACTGATTGGCACGCTCAGAACTCTTTCTTCTAAGATTGTAGGACCTATATTGAAGTTATGCAGACCTCCCAAACCACGTGTGTGATCAAAAATGACACCAACAATACCGCACCACCCGCCCACCCTGACATGAGAAAAAATGGGTGGTCTCTACTCTTACGCAACCAACACTGCATACCTCATGCAGATCGACGACACATGTCCTCTGCACAGTCAGCTTCACAGATTGTGGGTTGGCTCGGCTCTTCCCTTTCCACACGGCTCAAGCAGTTGCACTTTACATACACAAAGTCGATTTGTAGATTGCGTGGCGTCGTTTTCATGAGAGGACTTTGGCGATCAGCCTGGACTCCGGTCGGCCCATACATCATCGAGATTGAGATCTTTGCCGCCAGGCCACGCTCGCTGAGCCGCCGCTCCGCTCGGACTGTGCCGTCGGGCCACACTCGGTATGCTGCTCCACCGGGCTCTGCCGCCGGGTCACACTTGTCTCCCTCGCTGTTGGGCCACGCTCCGGTGGGTTCTAGACGCGTGACACTACCTCCTGCCGTTCCTCGCCACAACCAGCCAACTCCGATGGATTGTAGACACCATCCTCTAAACATTTCGATATGGTTTGACAGTTCAAGACGTACTAGCTTATTAGCTCAATAATTTTTAGGGCATTTGGATTTTCACGTGATCTGGTATTTTGGTTGCACAACCGTCGTCGACCAGGCGGTGTGGCGGCCCGACGATCTCCTCCTTGCAGCACCGACGGACGGCTGCCCTGATGCGGTGGTTCAACGGATCGGGAGAGCAACAACGATTGAAACACGAGCAGAGGAAGTGCAACTGCCTGAGACATGTGGGAACTGGAAGGGAAGGCCGAGCCGAGCCACGATCTGTGAAGCTGACAGTGCAAGGGATTTTGGAGCCAGTTTGCCTTACCGTTAGATAGAGAATGTGTACACGTATCGTTTTGGGCCTTAATTAGCAAGTCTGGGTAGAAACGAGGCCCATAAGTGATCGGATCACTGGGCTATGCTGATGATGCAGCCACCCCATCTACAGACAAAAGGAGGAGACCGCAGATGGCCTCAGCTCGCCGCCGCCGTCCGACGACGACCAGCTAGCCCCGCCGCGTCCAAGGCAAAGAAGATCAGCCTGCCAATCGCCCTAAGTTAGGTATATTAGGTATATATCCCAATTCACACGCACCAATATCTCCGGATGCAGCGTCTCATCATTATCCCAATTCTCTTGCGAGATGAGATGTTGTACTCAGGAGCAGTGAGCTCGCCGCGCTGACATGCATGGTGTGGTTCCAGGAACAAGGAACTGCAATCCAAGGATGGCCACGGGGCTAAACCCACAACCAAAGATGAAACCATGGAAGAAGCTATCAAGCTAATTCAAGTGGTAAGCACGAGTCGACACGAGTGCACACAACGCACCAGTACAAAATCTCATCTTTGATTGATTGCTTCCACAGTCCACCGCATCTTGTAGATTAGTTACAGTGTTGTCCATTGATTCTTGGCTGTCTTGTTCCCTGCCAGGCCGCCTGCCTGCCTGCCTGCAGTTTGTATCATTGTGTTTTCAGTGTATCCCAGAAGCTGTGTTCATTGGTATGATGTCCCCATTGCAGGCACTGAAGTTGGCATTGGAAAACAAAGGCTGGCCTTCAGAAAGCAGCATCTGAAGGAAACTGAACTACTACTCTAACCTGCAAACTGATTGATTGTTATAGCTCCCTTCCTCTTACAAGTTACAAACCTAAGTGGATATGCAAAAAAGGGACTTAACACACCTCCTTCTACTAGTCTAGTTGTGATCTGAAACTTTGGACCATTGTGCTGTTGTCAGGTCAGTAGAACAGAATTATGAGCAGCAGTGAGTGAGTCCAGCACATTCAGATCAACTGGCACGGTTGACTCACGTACAATCACCCAAGAAACAGAGGCAGGAGGTTAGTTTAATTATCTTCCCTCGCTGTCATGTTAACCGAAGAAGGTGTAGAGACTGCAGGTTTGGATGACACAAAACAAGATGGATACATGTAGTCAGTAACTGAGCGCATCATATATATAATGTTTTTCAGTTACTCTAACTGGTTTGGGTGCTGGGCACGCAAAGTGGGATCCCAATTAGCCCATTGTTTCGTTACGAACAGATGGAGCAAACACATCACATCATATGGCGTGCAGATTAAAGCATATATATGTAGTTAGTAGCACTTTTCTCAGGTAGGTGGTTAAGGACCTCGTAAGATAGAGGAGAGCGCTAGGTGCAGATTTCCGGAATACTTCTACGCTCATTCAATGAGCATTCTCTATATTATGCTTTGAAGAGGACTCGAACCTCCACGCTCTTTAGCATCCTCCAGACGTAGAGCGCATAGGCTTTGAAACCAAATATGTTACCCACAATGGAAGTAAACATGTTAGTAACAGAACCCTCTTCAAATAGGTCTAATGGATAAGCTACATAAGCGATATATTGATTTTCCTCCCCAACAACGGGCTCGATGTGATAGCATCGTCCTTTGTAACGATCAAGACTGGTAAGTCCATCAGTCCAAACAGTTGTCTGTGTGCCAGTAGAGGATTTGGCAGCTACTGCAGCCCCTACTTCCTCGGGCGGAAGTGCGGAACCCCTGGCTGAGGAGTTACGTGGAATGCTGCCAAGATATCAGTATCCTTGGTTTCGTACTCCGGGGTTGGCAAGGGGTTGACGATTACGAGAATTGCTTAAACAATCTCAATCAAGCCCTCTCCTAGTGGAAGAACAGATAGCTACGATTTATCCCGGAACGAGAGGATATCTTGATTCCTTAAAAATTGGACAAGTAAAGCAATTTCTGGATGAGTTACGTAAACATCTAAAAGATACTTAAACCTCAATTCCAAGAAATAGCATATGTGTATCATATCTGACCCCCTCCCTCTCTCACTCTATGGTCTGTTTGAGTAGCTTCTAGCAGCTAGCTATTCTGAGTAGCTGGATAATTTAAGTATCTAGCTGATCAGAATCTAGAGAAGTTGGTGTTTTCCAGCTTCTGGATTCTAGTTTATTTCCAAATTCTACAGCTACTGATTCTCGCAAATCTGAGTTAGAATCTAAACCGTTTGTTTCAGCTTCAGATTCTAGAAATAGCTGCAGCCGCCGAAAGCTCCCCCGAAAAGGCCCTAGATTGTGTTGCATACATACATAATTGTAATTGCATTGCATATTTGCATTTCTCCGAGGACGTGCCTATCTAGACAGTCCATGATATTTCTCTTGTTTCTTTTAGGACTGAATGCAATATAATGTCACTAGCCATGCTTTGCTTTCCCAACGGCAGGTCCCAGGCGCACTAGCTAGAAAGGCAGAAATAAATAATACATACATCCAAGTCAAAAGGGCATATGCATATGCCACTCCGTTCTGTTGTGCTGGTTACTTCTGGAGTCAAAGCCAGCACACTAAACTGGAGTGTGTATGAACTACTAACTCCTATCTCAAAAGCATTGTCGCTGTCTCTAATGCGCATGTTTTATACATTTTTGTTACATATTTATAAAAACATTACGAATATAAAGAAGTATTTTTCATGATAGATCTGCTGATATTATTTCCACATATCCAATTCTAACATTTTTAACCTATTGATAATATTAATAATTTAAGATGTTGGTGTTTGACATGAGTATTTTTGTTGGCTGATGTTTATTTGAGAAAGGAGATGGTAACAACTTACTGCCTCCGTTTCACGACGTAAGTCGTTTGATTTTTTTCAAAGTTAAATTTCTTCAATTTTAACCAGTTTTATAAAATGATATACTAACGGTTACAACAGTTTTATAAATCAACTATTAAATATGTTTTAATAGTGTATTTGTTGTATATTGTTAATATTAATATATTTTTATTTAAAATTGGTCGGAGTCGAAGAAATTTAACTTTAAAAAATCAAATGGCATGCTTTGTGAAACTGAACAAAACTGAGGTTAACATTCATGGTGGCTTGTGGGTACAGTACAGTGAATTAATCATCAATAGCAAATCAGCAATAGCAACAGCAGCTGCTGCTGCTGCTAGTGAGTAGTGACCCCTGATCTCACTCACTCGATCATATGCATGCGCATGCATAGTTGACTCTAGCTTCTAGCTGGACTAGTTGTCTATAATATGGGATCCAAGCTTACATACATACATACATACATATATATATATATATATATATATATATATATATATACTGAGAAAGTTTTTCAACCCCTGGTTTAATTAGTATCTCTTTTTTTCCTTGAGATGGTGTGTACGGCTTTTGATTGAGCTTAAGCTAGAGTGGCCTGTCAAAGTGAAGGAAGGAATAATAGAGAAGGCAAGTTGTGGTTGATGGGAGTGAGCGGCAGACATCCATGGCTCCGCAAGACGAGGTGGGTGATCGAGGTCAAAATGAAAAAGATAGTTGGATGGATGCACCACCCCCCACCTTCACCTGTCTTGTTGCTTACCAAAATGGACTAGTGATCACCTTTTTTTTTCCTCTTCTTCTTCGTGAAAGACATACTCGTACTAATTATCTTTTAATTTGCCACCCCTTTACCAAATTAGCTACACTTGGGCATTGTTCGTTACAGCTTCAAATCTATATTTTTTAAAAGTTAGTATAATTTTAACTTAGCTTCAAAAAATCTTAGATCTTGTGTTTTAAAAGGCGGCTGCCTAAACGCCATTAGGCATTGGGCGCCACCATGCCACCGCGAGTTGCCTCCAGTCGACAAGCTAGGCAGCCTATGCACCTAAGTGGTCAATGACGCTGAGTAGCTCGGCACGGTCCCAAAGGCATTAGGCGTCGGGTCATCGCCCCACTAACATCTAGTGTATACTTGAACACTATTAGATCTTGTGTCATGGATCAATTGAAGAAGTATTTAGCTAGGTAATTTAGTTTTATTTTGAATTTTCATATCATCTTACTGCTGCTGCTGCTCTGAAAACGGAAAACCACGGGCATTTGACCTTACTCTGATACTAGTAGTGGCTCAGTGTGAGTCAGTACGTGCATGGCTACCTTGCCTTAGCTGCTTCTGCTTCTTCCTCCTCCTCCTCCTCTGCTGCTGCTGCTTCCCATCGATTCACAAATCACACATGCCCATGCCTCTCGAGTCATGGCTCACCAAGGTCCGCTCGGCCATGTCGTCCAAGCCCTCCTCCGGGGCGCCACCGCCCACCAAAAAGACCAACGTCGGCATCCTCGCCTTCGAGGTCGCCAGCCTCATGTCCAAGCTCCTCCACATCTGGCGCGCCCTCGGTGACGCCTCCATCGCGCGCCTCCGCCACGACTTGGTCAACCTCGACGGCGTCCGCGAGGTCGTCTCCGACAACGACGCCGTCCTCCTCGGTCTCGCCTGCGCTGAGCTCGCTGATGCCCTTCGCGCCGCGTCCGACTCTGTGGCCGCGCTGGCTGCGCGCTGCGCGGATCCATTCTTCCGCGAGTTCAGGGACGCCTTCGCTGAGTTCGCCGACACTGGCCACGACCGTCACCGGTGGGCCGCGACATGGAAGGAGATGGACACGAGGGCGCACAAGATGGACAAGCAAGTGGCCAGCACTGCCGCGCTCCGGAGAGCCATGGAGGAGCTGGTGGAGGCCGAGCACGGACTCCGGAAGCTCCTCCAGAGGGGCAGCGGAGGCGGATGCCATCGCCGTAGCCTCTCCGCGAGCAAGATCTCGGTGGCGTCCGAGCAGCAGCACCTGATATTCGCCAAGAGGCAGGAGATGAAGCACCTCAAGCAGACGTCCCTCTGGGGCTGCTCCTTCGACGTTGTCGTCTCGTCGTTGGCGAGGGCGGCATTCACCATACTGGCGCGGATCAAGCTTGTCTTCGGCGCCGGCCAAGATCACCGGGCGACACCGCTGCACCGCAGCCTCACTCTTTCCTCGGCCGTCCATCCGTCCGCTGACGCGCAGTCCCCACGGCCGATTTCGCGGAAGTCGATGTCAATGGAGGAGGTACTGTTCGAGCAGACCGTCAAACGGCGCGGATTCTTCGAGTACAGCTCGGCGACGCTGGTTCCCCCGCCGGGAACGCTAGGCGCGGCCGCGTTGGCGCCGCGCTACGCCGGGCTGATCATCTCGATCGAGAGGATGGCGCGTTCGCCTCGGCTGGTTGGGCCGGACGAGCGGGACGAGCTGTACGGCATGCTGACATCGAGCGTGCGAGCGCAGCTCCGAGCGAGGCTGCGTGGCACGGTGGCCGCGGCCGACCCAGGGCTGGCCGGGCAGTGGCGCGCGGCGCTGGTCGGGATCTTGGAGTGGCTGGCGCCGATGGCACACGCGACGGTGCGGTGGCAAGCGGAGCGCAGCTTCGAGCAGAGAAAGACCGACATACCGAGGGGCGCCGTCAACGTCCTGCTGCTGCAGACGCTGCACATGGCGGACCGCACCAAGGTCGAGGCCGCCGTGGCGGAGCTCCTCGTCGGGCTCAACTACGTGTGGCGATTCGAGAAGGAGATGAGCTACCGCGCGCTGTTCGCGGTGCACAGTGATGAGCTCGTGGAGCGCGGGCGCATGAGCATAAGCAGCTGGAACAGCGCCGCCGCCGCCGCCGACGCCGACGCCGGCGTGGTTGACGACGATTGGCGAGGCAACCTGGAGGCAGGTAGCAATGGAACAGTAACTCGTTCATCTAGACCGTCCGATCGGAAACGCTAGGCGCAGATCAAAGGAACGACTTGTTCTCTTCTTCTATTTTGTTCCCAACTGGCAACTGGAGGAGGAGTTGATTGATCTGGATGGAATTTTGTGATAATTGGGGCCAGATGGAATCTTGATGTACAGTACAGAATGAAAATGTTGAGAGATTAACTGCATTCATCTGGTCTACTAAGCAATATATTTATATAAAATATATATAACTTGAGTTTGAGTTGAAAGGTGCATTTTTGTCTGCTCTCCCTGACATGCATGCCTCTTAATTTTGCCTAGTCTTCTTCCAAGAAAACAAGAACAAGAACTGGATGGACATTACATTATCAAATAATCTTTGCAATGATCGATCGATGCGTCCACTTCCAGTCTCCAGTATACAACTTGCTGTTAGGTGTTAGACCACAAGAAGATGATCCTTCAATTTGGTCAAAAGAACTCCAGCATTTGGAGAAGAAAGATGTATGATGGAGCATCAACTACGCACACAAAGCATGGATGTCTTCTCCATGGGAGGCAATCTCCTCGACTGTGAATCCAAGGTTAGATTAGATTTGCTCCTTGTTGCTTAATTATGCAGTCAGATCAAGCAAGCTGCAGCTTTCACCCTAGCTTTGTAGCTAGTTTCTATCATCCCTGGCAACTTGCTAATTGGCGATTAATTGTTTAATGAATCTGCAGAGAGGCTGTGCAGCAACATACAGAGACAGACATATACAAGCAAGAAATGGTGAGTGAGCCACTAGCTGAGCACACAAGTGGGAGTGTTGGTTGAGTCAATCATGAGGATTCCATCCATCCATACATCACATGCATGCCTCTCTGCCTCTGCCTGGATCAAGATCGATGCAAACGCCTACTGGCCTGATTAAACTGCTACTGCCACTTCCGATTGCTTAATTATACCTACTCGATCGATCGATCGATCCCTACGTTCATACAATGAAAGATCCAAATGTTTGTTTTGTTTTGTTTTGTTTTGTTTTGTTTTCAGTACAGCCGAACTGTTCTTTCTGCAGCTGCTTGTCCCCTTTTTTTCTTAATTATAGTAGGGTCTCTGAACAATTAAGGTAGCTCCTGAACTAACATCCACAAAATATGCCACATGCTTTGCTGTATCTCTGAAGCAGCTACAGTTGATTCTGTGATGGAAAGCACCATCTTATCTTAATGTACATACATATATGTGTCGGATAAAGTGAATTGATCATTTTCCTCATCGGCTTAAGCTTTTGTGTGAATTAGTTGGTGTATGTAATCCTGTAGTGAAACTATCTTTTCTCGTCAGTTGAACTGGTTGATACGTGTAACTTAATAATAGAAGGCATCAATCATCTCCTCTAGTACACTTGCCTTCAAAACCATAGAGACTCACATCCTCTCAGATGAAAACTATAGCTAGAGGATGGGTTCATGCACCTACCATCTTTCATCCTGCATATACAAAGCACCAGGACAACAAACAACATGCCTGGTATGTACCATTCTATTGTATCAAAACAGGGTAGGTATGCATGCATGATTTATATATTGTGAAGCAAATCATTGCCTAGATTATATTGGAACAAAGGCCAACAAAGATTGTATTTATAATCTGGGGATTGCTTATAAACTTAAACTGAATCTGTGGGCTAGCTTAGATAGCTAATTGCTTCTGCTTTCTCGTTATCTCATCGCTAAGCTAGCTTTCTCTAAAGAAAAGAAACGCACAAGTAGCGATAAGATTACAAGCAAAATCAAGCGAGTCATGATTGGTCAGAGTGACCTTTGACTTGAAAACACTCAACTAGCTGCTGATGCTTGCTAGATGAGCTCGAGTGCAATGGAGGAGGCCTGAGGGACCTCCAAATTCCAAAAGGGAAGCTACCAGATTTTCTTTCTCCAAAGGAAACCATATCATGGATATGGAATGGATGGACCTTAGGGCATAGTTTGTTGCAAAAAAGGAAGAGAGGTAACAAAGATGAGAAATGGTTTTCTAGCTGAGAGCTAGGCCATCCCTGTGAGAGAAGATGCTCACACTACCGGAAAACGTTAGTTTGCCGAGTGCCACGATATTTGCCGAGAGCATTTCATCGGGCACTCGGCAAACACTATTTTGCCGAGTGCCAGATGTCATGCACTCGGCAAACATCGTGGCACTCGGCAAACATCCTGAAAAAATCCCTGCCCATTTTTTTGCTGACGGCGTGATGACGGCACGGGTGAATTTTTGGGTTTGTCGAGTGCCACTAACGGACACTCGGCAAACCCAAGCCTTTGCCGAGTGCTACCAGAAAAACACTCGGCAAAGATACCCAATATTTCATGTGAAAACACATTTTGAGTCCATATCAATTTTTAAAAATGTTTTGAACCTGAATTTTTTTTACAGTCATAATTCAACATCTTTTAATCCATGGAGAATTTTTATCCTTTTATGAGTGGGTTTGATATTTTTAATAAAATAATTGTATTTGTAGGAATTACTTCCAATGGGTCAAATTTGAAATGCACGTACATGAAATAATGACTCAAAAATTATGGAAAAATCATATTTGTGTTCATGATTACATGTGTAATCTTTTACAACTAAATATAACTAAATATTTAAAATCTAATTTAAGACACTAGACCGGGAAAATGCAGGTTAATGGTTTTTTAATTATAGAAAATGTAATTGATGCCTAAAAATATGACACTTGACATGGTGTCATTATATCATACATATATAATATGGTAAAAAATTCATAATGTTTTGACAAAGTTTTCAATTACGACCTTTAGAAATTGGACAACCTTCGAGAAGGTTTAGGAGTTTAGGGATGAAATGAGTTAGGTTTAGAAGCAAATCGATATTCAAATATTTGTTTGAACTTAAAACTTTTTGTACTACTAAAACTCAATTTATCTCATACCATGTCAAAAATTGGCATTTTTTAGAGTTAGTTTGCTATTTTTGGTTAAAAAAAGTTGTTTATAAGATTTTAAGTAAAAGATCCCAAATTTAAACTAAAAGTGATTTGAACTTAGAAATTTTCTAGGATGAAATATTAGTGTATATTATATAATTCCAAATTTTGGGATTTTTTAAAGTCTTTATTCTATTTTAGTTTTTTTTAAAACAATTTTTAAAAATCTTTGCCGAGTGCAATGATCTGTGGCACTCGGCAAAGACCAAATAAATATTCTTTGCTGAGTGCTATTTATAAAGCACTCGGCAAAGTACCGTAGGAACCCATTATTTCATGTGAAAACACATTTTGAGTCCATATCACATTTTAAAAATGTTTTGAACCTGAATTTTTTTTTACAGTCATAATTCAACATTTGTTAATCCATGGTAAATTTTCATAATTTTATGAGTGGGTTTGGTATTTTTAATAAAATATTCGTATTTCTAGGATTTACTTCCAAGTGGGTCAAATTTGAAATGCATGTACATGAAATAATGACTCAAAAATTATGGAAAAATCATATTTGTGTTCATGATTACATTTGTAATCTTTTACAACTAAATATAACTAAATATTTAAAATCTAATTTAAGACACTAGACCGGGAAAATGCAGGTTAATGGTTTTTTAATTATAGAAAATGTAATTGATGCCTAAAAAATATGGCACTTGACATGGTGTCATTATATCATACATATATAATATGGTAAAAAATTCATAATGTTTCGACAAAGTTTTCAAGTACGACCTTTAGAAATTGGACAACCTTCGAGAAGGTTTAGGAGTTTAGGGATGAAATGAGTTAGGTTTAGAAGAAAATCGATATTCAAATATTTGTTTGAACTTAAAACTTTTTGTACAACTAAAACTCAATTTATCTCATACCATGTCAAAAATTGGTATTTTTTAGAGTTAGTTTGCTATTTTTGGTTAAAAAAAGTTGTTTATAGGATTTTAAGTAAAAGATCCCAAATTTAAACTAAAAGTGCCTTATATTTGTTTATTTGAACTTAGAAATTTTCTAGGATGCAATATTAGTGTATATTATATAATGCCAAATTTTGGGATTTTTTTAAGTCTTTATTCTATTTTAGTTTTTTTTGAAAATAGTATAAAAATCTTTGCCGAGTGCTAATTGATACCCGTAGTACCCCCTCTCTATCTGAGGTGAGAGCTCGGAGCTCGACCTCTGGTCCGGGTATACGCCCTCGCCGAGACACATCTATGGGTCTGATTGCTGATCTACAGGTTAGTTCATTTTTATCGATCATCGAACACTTCAATTCGTTTGTTTTGGAACGTTAATGACTGTTAATTAATGTTTTGTAGGCCCAACTAAATGAAGAAAGATCACAAAGGACCGAGTGGCAGACTCAGATGGAGGCTCGGCTGTAGGCTCAGATGCAAGCTCAGATGCAAGCCGAGATGCAGACCCAGATGCAGTAGTGGTTTGCACAGATGGGTGGATCTTTCTCAGGTCATATGGGCCTGCCTGGACTTCCTCCTCAACCTCAACAATCTTCACGGACTCCACAGAGTGGCAATGTGAGTTTCTAATATTATTTTTGTCGTTTTTGTTATATACAATTGTTCTAACTATTTTTCTGTTTTTTCAGTTTCATCCATCGGCAGCAGGATCAAACACGCAGCCATCTCCACACACTGGTCATAGCAGTAATGATAACTTGTGAGGCGTGGTGTGAGTTGGCGTTATGAAATTGTTAATTAACTTAAACTTGTCACCATTAACGTGAACTTGAACTTGTGATGTCAATTTGAACTTGTATTTATGACGTGAACGTGAATTGTGATGTGATTGTGAATTTTGTGATGTGAATGTGATTTCTGTGATGTGAGTGAAATTGTGATTCATATAGTGATTGAATGTGAATATTTGTGATTCAATGTGAATTTTGGGGCAAATTTTGTGAATAAATATGAATTTGTGATGAATTTTGTGATTGAATGTGTTTTTTGGATGAAATATGCAGGAAATAAATGAAAAAAAATTAAAAAATTTTGCCGAGTGTTACACTCGGCAAAGCCACCTACAATGCACAGAAACGTGCCACGTGGCACGTTTCTGTGCATTCTGGGGAGGCTTTGCTGAGTGCCTCCACGTGGCACTCGGCAAACCCCCTTCGCCGAGTGCCACGGGGGCACTCGGCAAAGCACGCCACTGCCACGTGCCCCCTCCCCGACGCCCCTTCGCCGAGTGCCCCACGTGGCACTCGGCAAACCCCCTTCGCCGAGTGCCACGTGGGGCACTCGGCAAAGTACGCCACTTCCACGTACCCCCCCCCCGACCACCCTTCGCCGAGTGCCCCACGTGGCACTCGGCAAACCACGTTAACGCCCCCCCCCCCCCGACCGTTAGTCGGCCTCTTTGCCGAGTGCTACGCGTGGCACTCGGCGAAGTCTATATTGCACTCGGCAAAGACTTCGCCGAGTGCCCGATAAAATGCACTCGGCGAACCCCCACGTCGCCGACAAGGCTAGTGCCAAGTGAGGTTCGCCGAGTGTGGCACTCGGCGTAGCCTTTGTCAAGTGCATTCTGGGCTTCGCCGAGTGCCCTAGGCACTCGGCAAACCACTGTATTCCCGTAGTGTCATGTGCCTGTCTACAAATGAGCACATGCATGAATAGCGCTTTTTTTGAAGAAAAAAATCAATTGTTTATAGCCGGTTCAAAAAATTTAAAAATAGGTATCGGTCGACCGACCATCGGTCGAACCTTGCCACGTAAGCACTGGTTCGATCGGTCAAACCATGCTAACGTGGCAGCCGCTGGTCGACCGCAACGACTAGCTCGGTCGAACCAGATAATATCAGCATAATTCGAGCAGCTACTGGTCGGTCAAACGATGTCACATCAGCATGGTTTGACCGATCATCAGTCGAACTATGTTGACGTGGTAGCCGCTGGTGGTCCGATTCGGCCAACAGGTACCTATTTCTGAAACTTTTTGAATCGGCTATATACGATTGATTTTTTTTCAAAAAAATATTGTTTTAAAAAATTTCCATGAATATGACATCCATCCGTGGCTGTGGCGATGGCAAACAACATTATTCGGAGCGTATATAATATGATATAGGAGGCTGATGTCTAAAGAAGTGACTAAACTGAACAAGATTGTGGGCTCCAAATGTTCCTGTCCAGGTGGTAAGCCGAGCGTAAAGTCAGGATCGGATTGGTTTTCTGAAAACTGTCGAGTCCAGAGAGCTGATAGATACTACTCCAGTAATACATATTGCGAGTCCGTCTTAAATCGTTTTGAACCATGCACCATCTTTCAGAGCAAATCGCCAAGGTAAAAACAACTCCGGGGAGCTCTAGAATCTTGCGATAATTTCGACAGATGCATAAAGAACAAGCAGGATGCCCTCCGCTGCTCTTTTGGCACTCCTTTCTTGCTACTGATAAAGGACGTGGTGGAGAACGTATTGTTCGATCCTCTGATGCTTTCTTTACGGTTATCTTGTGTTTATCCTTTTTTTAGAGGTAACTATTATGGAGATCTTAAATTGTTTATCATGTGTAATCTTAGTTTGTAGTCCAGGTTTGTTTGGTAGGGTTTCTGATCCTAAATCTTAGATTGTAGATTCAGATCCTATGGAATTTCGGGTTGTGTCAAAAAACGTTTGGCTAGATGATTAGCTAGATCCAAAAGAGTATGTTAGAGAAAAATGAAAAAAGAAAAGGGAAAATTCTAGGTTTTTCCGTGTATTTCTTCCTCTTCTCTATCATTTGTTGGCTAGTGGGCTACTATGCAACATCCTATATTCGTCACCCGCGACACACAGCATGAAGCTAACACACTACTCACGAGGCAGAAGTTGCGCGAGAGAAGGTGCAAGATGGAGTAGTTCAGTGACATTTGAGGATAATTTATAAAAAAATAGTGGATTTAGAGTTGTAGAGCGATTTAGAGGTGCAGCGATTTAGAGGTGCTAGTTCAATTGGATGAGCTTCAACTTCACTAGACTTGAATCTAAGACTCCGTGAACTAGAGCCCCTATCAAACACGGAACCGATTCCTCTAACGTTGGGGAACCCGACTACTCTCTACAATCACGATCTACGTCGTCCGGCGCAAATCCGACAGTGCGCAGCGCAAATCTGACGGTGCGGAGACTCCTCCGCACTACGGAGATAAATCCCACTACCTTCGAAGCTCCCCTCCGACACCTGTCGGATCAAAATCCGACGGTACAAAGAGTTCGACTGCCACCTGTAGTCGGACGCAATCTTATTTGATCAAACACCCCCTTCCAAACGCATCACATGGATACACGATTTGAGAACGCTAACGGCTGAGGATTGCTACGCTGAAGAAAACAAACAGCACATGTGCGCATCACGGCAGTCAGATTCCATTGGTCAGGGTTTACGGCGCATCGCACGCATGCTGCGCCGGAGGCAGAGCAGAGCAGAGCTCCAGGCCAGGTTCTTCCTCCCGTCGGCCGGAGCACACGCGCATGGCAGCAGTCGACCAACGCCACCTTCTCCGGCCGACACACCAGCCACGGAGCTACAACATGATCCAACGCCAATTGTCAAGCGTTTCATACAGGGTGCATGAACAAAGTAATCCATTCACACTGTATATATGCATTAAAAAAACGGCAGACTTTGAGCATTCAGACTACAAAGCAGCACAGCACACGTCAGTGCCACTGAAGAAGAACCCGGACAAGGAAAACGCAGACAGCATGTAGCAAATTTCCAAAATGTTGAGACATCTATCTATGATTACAAAGGGAAAACTATAGTGCCATGATCGAGCCGTCGAAACATTCTGTCTTCATGATTGAGGACTCCCGTCAGTCAGGATACAGAACTAACCTTGGAACTCAAAGGATCCCAATCTATGCTTCAGTGTATATCAAGCAACATGTTTGCATTTTTTTTTCAAAATCTAAACTTGGACATTTCTTCCTTTTTTTTTCTCAGTGTCCACATGCAACTTGCCTTGTAGAGGGTGATCAGGGTCCGACCGGTCATTCAGGTTGAAATAGCCTCAGGAGCCAACCACAGCTTCACCTTTTTGTCCACACCAGCAGTCGCTAAAACAAAAACATGAACTCCACCTGAAAAAAACCAACAGTGATCGATTTAGAATTTGTTAGCTTATCTTTTCCCATACCAATAGTTTCAGTATCCTCAAGCTGGAAATCATTCAGCAAAAAGCAAGACATATATTTATATATAGGGACAAGTGATGGATCGGAATGAGACATGAAGGGTGCCAGCTCTACACAGGAATTGTATTTGCATATGGCTAAAGGACTAGGTTTATAAAAGGTTACATGATAAATCAAAGTAACATATTCAGATTCAAAGAGTTTCACATGCACATTTTGTTCTTGTGGTTTGCACAATTCTCACCATTTGGAATTGTCCGCGGAGTCCAAGCAATTCCAGTTATATCACCTGAGAATATAACAAAACCATGCCATTATAAGATATACTCAGCATATCTAGCAAAGATCATAACAGGAAAAGTTGTGAATTATTGCCAATTATCAATTGAAAAGTAACTGAAATCCAAATACAAAAATATGGTTAATCTTCTGAACATAAATACAAAGAGTTGAAGCCATCTGTTTGCATGTTTTGGTTAAACAGTTCATGTGCTTCATAAAGATCTACAATTAGGCTGCAGGACATCAGAAAGGAAAACAACAGATGGATTTTGACCACAAAATATGATATATTGGCTCACAGCAGCCAGTTGTTAACAATAAAGTTCTTTGACGAAGGGAAGGTCCACAATTCTATGTTTCCTACTTTCCTATGATTCATATCTTAACTACTGCCATCCTGCAAACTTTTTATTTAGGTCTATTTAGTATAATATAAACAGTGTCCAGATCAAGGCTAATATTTCCTGAACTAACAAGCATTGCTATTCGCATGCAATATTGCAATGAGAAATAACTGCAGTGGTATTGTTTAATGGGCTATAAGCATCCACACTCACTACCCATATGGTTTTAAAAAGCTGCTACTTCAAAAAAGAAAAGAAAAAAGACTGAAAGAAAGAGGCCCATTACATACCTTCGTGTGCTTTCTCAGCTGTATCCAAAATTGCACCAGTTTCCACACATAACCATTGCAATGTTGATCCACTTGTTGTAGCCAGAACTTTACCATCAGGAGATATACTCATGTGATCATACAGGCAAACAGAACCCTTTGAATCATGCAGTGGAATTGCCAACACTCTCAAGGTTTTCGGGTCCTCGTCAAGGTGGTACCTTACTGCAAAAGTGAGATTATCAACCCATGAGCAAAGAGAGCATGCCTGAGAAAAAGAAAACAGTACATGATGGACACAGACTCCTATGATAGCAATACTATCAACCAATTGTTTTTGACAGGACATTTGTATAAATTCATGATTGCAATTTGCAATCTTTCTGATCAAGTCATCAAACAGTAAAACAAACAACTGAAAAGGAAGAAGATGTGATTAACTGAGAAATAACTTGATTACAGAAAGGGTTGCATAATAAGGACCTTTCAACCTTCATGAAGTCGTAAAGACTTCCAGTAAACAAGTTTGTACTGTGACATTTTATGAGCTCAATCACACCATATAGCTTAAAGCCATCAAGGATATGAAGGTAAGTAATATAGGCATACCATTAATGTTCCATACTCGAATTGTACCATCTTTTGAAGCAGTAATAATCTGCTCAGAATTTGGAGCGAAACACAAGCAAGTAACAGCACTCTGAATGAAAGGAATTCATTAGTTTATTGGAAAATTCACTCCGTGCAAATAGTTATTAATTCAGCCAAAAAGAAACAGGGTAAGGTTTCTTACCTTGTGACCCTTAAGTTGCATAGCTTTATTAACCTCCTTCACTGAACTATCCTTTGAATAAACAATCTCCCACACCTACACAGTATGAAGATATCACCAGAATTGAGAAAACAGTTAGTAAGCAAAACAGAAACAATTTCTGCAGTACAGAAGTTGTTGGCAATTTATATATTGCCCTGTCAACAACTTCTGCAATTATCACAAGAAAGCCCAGGATGCCCTACAGAACTCACAAGAGAGCAACCTCAGTGCTTTGACAGTAAAGAGAAAGGCATCTGGGAAAATGGGAGAAGATATGTTGACTGAATATCCTGGAAGACGTCAACACTACAACAAAACCAACCTTAACATCAGCTGTAAAAGCTGCTGCAGCTATGAAGCGGCCATTTGGGGATATGTCAGCCATATTATTTTTCAATTGATTAGTGTCAACCGTTCCCAACTCCTTTCCACTTTTGCCATGCCAAACTTTGATGTCAGTTGCTGCATAATAATTCAAAATAATAATCCTAGTATTAGTATGAGACAAGAAAATCCATGTAACCCTGCAAATTAGAAGAAAGTTCACAATGGTACAAATTATTTCTTCTGAAAAAGCTGCATCTTGATGAATAGTATAATAGCATGCACATAATTAATGGCAATATGGCATAGAAATTGCTCATGCTGTAACATATGAAAAATACAAAAATACAAAATAAAACATGACATCACATCAAGCAATCCTAAGAGAAGAATGCAGACCATACCTTCAGAGCAAGAAATCAATATCGTGCTGGCATCACCGGTCCCATAGGTTGCACGAGCTGCCACAAGATTCAGCACTGACTCCTTGCCGTGAATCTTACGGTGTTCCCACTTGATCTCAGGGGGAGAAAGCTTGCCCTGCTGTTTGTTTCCCCCTGTTGGAGGAGCACTAACATCCGCATACATATAGAGAGATGAGCCCAAAAGTGCCTGTGCTGCCACAACAACTGATGATACCCCTTCTGAGAAAGCAATAGCTGTAGGATGTGCCCCTGCGGGCAAGTTTATCCTCAGAATTCTGCCAACAAAACAGAAAATTGACAACCCCATACCCTGGAATAAGGAAATCGTAAGAAAGAATAAGTTGTGCAAAATTGCAATATCTTACTTAAAGCTCTTGCTTGAGGCATCATCAATCCTGAATACTCTGACAGCCCCATCTGCACATACTACAATAGGAAGCAGCAAAGTTTAGATATATATATTACAATTTGGAGTAGCTATCATGGTGTGGTTGATCAAGTGAAACATGGTAAACTAGATGTATAGTGCCAACTTTAATTTGTTAGTAATGGAATACCATCGGGCGAAATAGAATATGCAGAATAACATAAGAAAACAAAAAATGGCAGCATGCCGCGAAACAAGAGAGCTCATTGTAATGTACTACTAATATGGGTGTCAATGAGTGGAGCAGAAACATGCTCACCGGTGGCTAGGTTGCAGCCATCAGCAGAGAAGTGAAGTGCGGTGACTGAATCAGTATGCCCCCTCAAAGTGTTGACATCAAGATGGTGGTGCTTCTTTGCGGCATCCTACAAAAATCTTGTTGAGATCAGTCACTGTACTAGGACATATTCAACAATCAACAATAATGCAGTAATAAGACAACTATTTCGGTGTGTGTAGTGCTTAAAATGGAATATATAGGGATCTTGATTTAGTAACTTGATCGGAGCATTCAATTAACGTCAATGGTAACCAAAATAGATTTTTAATATCTTTGGGTGGAAGAAAGATTGGGGAATCTTCGGGTTCATTTATAGAAACCAAGTGAGATCTTACAATACCATTCATGTCACTCGACGATCATCACAGCTTAACACATTAAGCAACAGAACAATGGTGCAACCATGTTGCTGGACTAGCTAGAACATAGATAAATCAACTAGCTTACTACAGTACAGATATGTAGTTCATAAATAAAAAGGAAGTATGCTTGCAGACTGATTGACATTGTAATGAAACTGCTAGTTATTTTGCACACCGATCCATTCTGTGGTATACAACGGGAGTCAGTAGCAATTTAGAGTGAGGGGAAAACAGTTGTCCCAGTAGGCAGGCGACGAGGGCAGCACAGATCTCTGCAAGACCGAGCGAGGGAGCGACCTAGATGGCATCTGTCTTATAGCTGGCGAGAGGGAAAGGGTTGGATGAGGTGGGTTGAAAAACGTATGACCTTGTCGGCGGCGTGGTGGTGGGAACGCTGGTGGCCCTTCTTGGGCTGGTTGGACGGGCGACTTTGATTGGGCTGGTCCGGAGCGGCGGCGGCGGCGGAAGGGGGGACGTGGGCGATGACGGCGCGCTTGCGGCGGAGGTAGCCAGCGAGGAAGACGAGGGCGATGGCGGCGCCGAGGAGGGCGGAGAGGAGTGGCACGGAGAGAGAGGACACGAGGGCCGCCGCCGTCGCCATGGCCGCGCGTCTTGTGTTTTTTTTCTCTTCTTGTTGTTGGTGGTCGGTTAGGGCTTGTTTTGGGCCTCAGCTCCCTAATGTATCGACCCGCAAGGCCACGTAAAGGATCCAATTCAGGATACGTAAAGGATGATTTTTTTTTTAAGCCGGGAGAGAGACAGGCTCCACGAAATATTGAAAGAGTTGAGGATGACTATTTAATTGGGCTAGCTTACTACCGTGGTGCTAGTCAATAGACCTTAGCATTCGTTTGGTTATAGAATGGAATGGCTCCGTTCCAAATTCTAAGAACAGAATGGTTTCGTTCTGCATTTGGAGGCAAGAATGGTTTCGTTTTGTGTTTGGAGGCAAAAACGGAGCTACTCTGTTTTTTGTTTGGTTCTGGATTCTGATAGAACGGAACGGTTCTATCCCTTATTTGGTTCAAGAGCAGAAATCAAACACAAAATACAATGATTAGTACATAATTTCAATAGTTCAACACATATAATTCAAAACACATAATTAGATCCATAATTTCAAAAGTTAGCACATAATTTAAATAGTTCAACACACATAGTTCCACATATACATAGATCCATAATTCAACACACATAATTCAAAACACATAATTAGGTACATACTAAAATGATACGTGTAACTAGTCCAGTTCTTTAAATTCCATTTTTATGCTCATGTAAAATCCAGATCTGAAACATTCAACAAATATTCAACAAATCGGATTTCAGATCTGAAATCCGGCCAGGCCACAGGCCACCACAGCTGTAGTCGCAGGCTACCACAGCCAGGCGCGAGCGCCACACGCAGTCGGCCAAGACACGCGCCGCTGTAGCCAGCCACCGCAGCCGCAGGCCACTGCAGCCAGGCCACACGCAGCCGCGGGCCACCATAGCCAAGCGTGCGACGCCGGTCGTGGCAGCGCGGCGCCATCCCACTGCCGGTGCCGGGAGGGGAGCGCGGGGAGGAGAGGGTGCGGGAGAAGAAGAAGAGCGCACCTTTTTTTCGGGGAGGGACGCGTGCGGGCTGCGGACGGGAGGGACGGGGAAGGAAGGAGCCGCTCGGTTCCTTCTTTTTGGGGGGAACGGATGGTTCAGGATCTGAGGGGAATATTCTCTTTTTGGAGCTACTCTGTTTCACCATATTTCAAACCAAACACATCATAATATTCGGAACGAAATCGTTCTAAAAATAGAGGGACGAACTCATCCCACCTCATGTTCGGAGGCTTCAAGACCGAGCTAGAGGTTCTATGGCGGACCGAAGGTTCCGATATGGAGTTTTTAGGGATGGGCCGGAGATTTTGAAACGGACCGAAGGTGTTTCGTTGCGGAACGGAGGTTCTGGAGCAGCGTCTCGTTTCTCTCAACCCACCAACCAAACATAAAACTAAACATCTCAATCCCTTATAACTAAACACGAGATGGGACGATCCCATCCCAAAAAATTGGGATAAAATCGTGACATCCCACTTTGTCTCTCAACCAAACGACACCTAAGAGTCTCTCCATAGGGATGACTATTTTTATGAATCAAGAATATTTTACTCTGTTTTTAGCACTAACGACAGGTGCTACGGTAGTGTCATAGTGGTCAAAGTCGTGACCCATCCGGCTAGATTGGATCTAGATGGATCAAATGAGGTCTTCGACGAGGACGTGCACCCAGAGGCTCACGCAAACGAGGGCATAGTACAATCAGGGCGGAAATACCGGGGGGTAGGGGGGCGCGCGCCCCCCTACTGCATGGCTGGAACCGGTATTAGCAAGGGTAGGGTACTGTAGCATTTACTGTAGTTTTTTAGTTTTTAGCCCAAGCTCAATAACAACCCAAAACTGGAAAGCCCAAAGTCTCAAAAAAAGAATACACTGGAAAGTGGAAACCTAATTCCGGTTTTCTCTTCACTGTGCGCCGCCTGACGCCGCCGCTTTCCATGCGCCCGACGCAGCGACGCCCGACGGCCGACGCCGCCACTTTCCGCGCGCCCGAAGACGCCGCTCGCCATGCGCCCGCCGCCCGCCGCCCTGGCGGCCCTGAGCTGGTGAGCCCTCGACGTCGCGTCGCACCGCCTCCGCCCGTCCGGCCGTCCGCCCGTCCCTACTCTGCTCGGCTGCAATCCTGCATCGGTAAATAATACTCCTCTGTGGACTGTGGCTCTGTTCCTTCCTTTTAGTTTCTTTGATGCAAATATGCAAATGCATTAATGCAATGATGTAGTATTGCAGTAGTAATATTAATTGAATATGTTGGACCTTTAAACTCAGCCCCCCTATGTTTTGAGTCTAGCTCCACCACTGAATACAATATGACGTGGAAGAAGAACAATATTTTGATGACCTAGACCATATGGAATAGGCCCGTCATGGACAAAGAGCCCCATGGAGGAGATGTGCGTTAGGAGGAGGTGGAAGTTAATAGATATTGGGGAGACCTTGAAGAGACTTCCCATGAAGAACGACGGGAGGGGCTCATGGACGATGGGTGGTAGGTTGTGAATGCGCCAATGATGGATGTTCTAGCGTCAATTGCGCCAATGGCAACCGGCAAGTAAGGATGGACTCGTCATGGGAGAGTGATTGGTGTCTCTAGGAAATCTATACTAATATATAATTGACGAGTTCGTTTACTCATCTGAACAATCTGGACCATTGATTGCTTACTCATACTCATTGAAACAATCTCCACCGTTAATCACCTTCCAAACTAATCACCCGGAATCACCTTCCAAGCTAATCACCCGGAATTTCCTCAGCCCTCCCAGCGAAACTAATCAACCGGAATTTTCTCTTCTGCATGCACGCAACGCAGACCCTCTCCTGTGCTGAGCGACCGCCGCGCCGAATGCCCACAGTCGATCGTCTGCGGTCATCTCCCGCCTCTGTCGGCCGCCGTGGATTTCTCCAGCCGCCACCGGCCACCTCCCGCCTTCGCCAGCTGCCACCGGTCCCCTCCCGTCGCCTCCGATCTCTCTAGCCACCCGCAGTCGCCTCCTGCCTCCATCGGCCGCTGCTTATTTCTCCAGCCACCTTCGGTCTCTTCCTGCCCCCACTGGCAGCCGCTGATCCCATTCCCTTCTGCCATCGTCGGTCACAATCTTCACCTCCACAAACCCGACGAACAAACAGGTGCGCCCCCGATCCACTCAATTTTGTTTGTCTCAGTGTGGGATCTGGTTGGATGCAAGCACTTAATGGAGCGCGCAGTAGATGTGGATCACCTGCTCCCCGGCGTCGACGAGCTCCTCGCTGAAACTGATGATTGGTTTAAGCGTTTCAGTTAAATTGATGCAAAATAAAGAGATTAATGAAACTAATGATTGGTTTAAGCATTTCAGTTAAATTGATGCAAAATGAAGAGATGAAGAAGCCAGACTTCTGGTTTGTGCTATCTCCCCCTTCCACTCCCTCGCCTAGATTGCTTCTTCGTCTGTGCACCCAGCGATGGGTCCCAAGGTCTGCGCCAGGGACGTGCACCTGTTCTCAGAAGAAACTGATTTGTAGGGAATTGGAGATTCTGGTTTTCAGAACTAAAGATCCTATAGCTGCTAGAATGGATTTCTTGATATTTTTCCTTTGGTTTCTTCTATTTCTTTTATATTTTTCTGGTGTTTCTTGTAATTATTCTATTGCTTCTTGCAACAAGTAAGAAATAATAATTAAGAGATGAAAATTTGGGTAGGGTAGAGAATGCAAGAAGATCATTTGTGTAGGGGAAGAAAAGAGCCCTGTGACACTTTCTGATTTTAGAAGCTTTTGCACATATGAACTTCAGATTCTTGATCATTCAAACAAAATAAGTAGATAAAGTCTCTTACACGGTGATAATATGTGCTTTGTTCCAGGTTTTTGAAAGGCCCCTGCTGAATTCCTTGTTCTCCATAAAACAAGGGCTCAAGATGTACATCATAGATGATAAAGGAGGTGCCATTGCTCTCATGCTGGTCTCCCTCTTCTTCTTGGGAACTTGGCCAACAGTTCTCACACTCTTGGAGCACCGGGGACGACTTTCGCAGCACACATACCTCGACTACTCAATGACAAACCTCCTTGCAGCGGTTCTCATTGCACTCACCTTTAGTGATCTTGCTGAGAGTGAGCCCAACATGCCCAATTTATTCACTCATCTCAGTCAGGTTAGGCTCTATTAGTGCTTGAATTCTCCCTGAATAAATTGTTGCTTGTTTGTTTGTGGTTTTCTGACACCGGATGATTTTTCAATGAAGGACAACTGACATTTAGTGTTGTTTGCAATTGCAGGAGGTGTTGTGCTCAGTATAGGGAACGTTTCTACCCAGTATGCTTGGGCATATGTAGGTCTCTCAGTTACTGATGTTATCATCTCAAATAAAGTTGTTGTAATAGGTAGGTAAACTTCTCTTATACAAAGTGCAACAGAAGATATGTTGATTATTAATTATACATGTGACACACATCACAATCTATATTATTAATGTTAGTGGAAGGAATGAATAATTAGGTTGGCTTAATTTAAAAAACAATTGAATTGTAAATATTGCTTAGAAAGAATCCGAAGAATAAGATATATTTGGTTGGCATATTCAGAACAATGGCAGCATGGAACAAACTTCTCCAATTTATTCAGTAGATAATCATAGAGATCAAAATGCTATGAGCTGCCCAGCTTAATCATAAATTACATATGTACCTTTAGGTACAACTCTGAATAATTTTCTGGACAACTGCATCAACAGAGCAGAGATTCTTTTCCTAGGAGTAGGATGCTTCCTTATTGCAGTCATTCTTGGCTCTGCTGTGCATGCCTCTAATGTAGAGGACAATGAGGAAAACCTAAGTTGCTGCACATATAGCTACAAACACGGGTAAGATATTTCACTTTTTTCACATTGTGTAACACACCAAGATACCTCAGACCACATTACGCACTGGCCTACCTGGCTACCTCAGGTTGAATTTTATCCGATTGCTTATTTTCTATATGTAATATGTATATTGCCATGATGTTTTACTGGTTCGGCCGTTCCAATGTAGATGGTCCCTATTATGCTAATGAACACTATAAGAGAAGTGTTGATGCACTTGTTGCTGCCAGAGAAAGAGCTCTGATGCACTATAAGAGTTATGGTCATTTAACTTTACTTGGTTTTATGCAGGACTTACTTTCTGTCTTCATAGATAAAACTGTATAATTATGGCAAGTTGGGTGCAATAGTTGCCTCAAGGTTTTCTCACATAATAACTATGGTAATCTCTTTCTGTTACAACATGTATGGGGACATTTTGGTTTTTGTTTATTATGCAGTGACATGTGTACGTTTTCATCGTACTAATGGCAATTATTTTACTTGTATCTATGGAATGGTTTGTATTTGGGATGTTCCTAGATGCAAAGTCGTGGACTGGACTGATAGCAAAGAAATAGTCAATACAATTTGTTACCTTCGTGATGGAAAGGTTCTTTCATCCATTCTTTATGTTTTATTTATAACTTAAGTGGCCATTTGTTGATTTAGTTTAAATAGTTATACATGTATATTTCTGCTGCCTTTATTCAGACTTTCTTCAGTTCTTCAGCCTTGATGTTATATACTCATGTGCTTAGCTGCATCATTTTTTTCTCTTCTTTTGTAGCTAATTTGTTGTCGATTGACACCTCAATTAGATGCTTTCTTCAGTTCTTCTCGCTGTAAATTTAACTCATTATTACTCTATTACTCTAATTAGTTGAACGGTCTGTGAGCTTATTAATCTATACCACTATATAATTGACGAGTTGGTTTACTCATCTAAACAATCTGAACCGTTAATTGTTTACTCATACTCATTCAGAAGATCTAGACCGTTCATCCTTGATCCCCTGCCTGCAAAACAGCCCGTGTCCCTCCCTCATTTTCCCGCCCCATCCGCAAACCGAACCTCCACCAAACCCTAGCCGCCACCGATCCCACATCACTTCCCCTCTCCGCGCAGCTCCTCCCTACCACCCCCACTCGCCCATCATCGGTGCACATCCACTTCCTCCTCCGCCTAGGCACCAGATCTTGTGCCAAGTGATGTCGCCTCCCCCTTTCATCACTAGAGGTCTCCCCTGCCTCTCGTTGCTGGAGGTCGCGCCCAAGTTGCTGGACCTCATGCGCATCGATCCTATGCCAAGTGACACCGCCTCCCACGCCTCCCGTCGCTGGTTTCGTCCTGAATCCACCATGCGCTTTGCTTACGCAAATGCCCTCTCCTTCGTCTCCGTCCTCTTCCTCTGCAAGGCGGCGACGCCGCCAGACATGATCGACGACCGGCCTGCCTTCGTCCACGACATCACCGTCAAGGTAGTTTGTTGCTCGCTTGCGGTGGGAAACCTGCCCAGTGTTTCACTTTATTTTTTTAATGATGTATGCATTGTGGTGTCTTGTCAGTCTTGAAAGGATCGCGATTCTTTGGGTCATCGTAACTACTACGGGGCATAATTTAGTTGGGGTAATTGTTAATCTGCGCTGGGGTGATGGAATCGTTGGCAATGGTAGATCCTTTTATCGTAGAAACTTCAATTCTCAGATGAATTGGATCGTGGAAGGATGGGAAGTTGGATTTCTTGTGAAGTATGTTGCTATCTCTGTAAAGATCATTATGAAAATAATGATCCATGTGTTCCTATTTAATTTGTCATGGTTGGTATACTTTATTCTCTATTTTATTGATTCAGTCTATCAACTGATGTTTGATTCAAATTTTCCAAAGGATATAAAGGGAAATGATGTAAAGCAGATTGAGTATGTAGGGAAAGTTCTTCTTATTGTTAACATGGCTTCAAAATGGTACTTGTTAGTTTTGTAACATACCTAAGATATTAGTTTCACATTCTTCATGTCGTGAATTCTTGTGAATAGTTGTCAAGTGTGTACAAGGATTAATTCAATGGCTTGTGAAACTAATGATTTTTTTCAATGACTTGTATGTGCGTGCTTGTAACATACATGTGATCTTTATTTGTATTAGACCTCACAAATTTTGTCTACCATAAAATCCATTGAACTCCAAATTACTTGTTTCACTGTTGGTGTTTTCACCATGATTTTTTCTATAGATACGGCAAAGTGCATCAAAAATAGATTGCATGCCATCATGCTTTGTCCCCAAATGTGTATATGAATGTCTGTGATTCACTATCTAATGCATATTTTTTTGTAGTGGATTAACAAATTCAAATTACAAGGAGTTGAATGTCTTGTATGAGAAGTACAAAGAAAAAGGTATGCTAATTACCCCTATTTGAAGGTTCAATGTTGATTCACTCAGTCCGAAAAGATGTTTGATTACATTTAATTGTACTCTATTCTTTTAAAATTAGCATTTAGGCTTTCGGATACTGACATTTCCATGCAACCAATTTGTTGGTCAAGAACCTGGCAGCAATGAAGAGATCGAGCAGACAGTTTGTACCAGATTCAAAGCATAATTTCGTGTTTTTTTACAAGGTTTTGCTTCCAATTTTCCCTTAAATATGTTGTTATGAAACCTGGCAGCAATTTTTGATAGAATTTCCAATATTATTATGAAATCTGTAATTATTTTTAGAGATTTTTGCTCTTACTATGCTAATTGTGCAATCCACTTAATGGTGATTTCTTGTCTATCAATTCCAAGCTAATTATTATGCCTTCCTCGATAATAGTTTTGGTTCAATAAAATATTTCTTTAAATGTGTCTAATTGTATAAAAAATCTGATTATAACTGGTGGATGCTATTTTTGCCTAGAGCTTTTTTATGATATGATTTTATCATTATGTTATTATTTTTATTTTAGCATGTAATTGTTCAAACCAAATAAAAAATGAAACGCCCAATATATTCCATGACCTTTTGTATGATCTTAGATGATTTGTGACTGATCACTGATGAATGCAAGATAATTTGATTTTTGTGATTGTATACTTTATAGTTGGCCTGTTCATCTGAGCAACTGATAATAAACTCTAAATGGCACAGAACATAAGATTGAAGTCACTTGAGCTCACGAAGGTTGTAAGTAATTCAGGTGAGTCATAGTTAAGGAATAAGGACCTATAGTTTTCTGTCCTTCCTTGACGAATATACTTTATTAGATTATGACCAGATTGTGCTTAGTTTTTTACACCACTTTTCTATAGTTGTTATACCAATATAGTATCATACAAAGTTTCTTGATATACTCTGGTACTTGTAGCTTACGGTGTGCAAAAGTGACACATTAGATATGAATCAAAATTAGGGGTTTTCATCCTTATTTTTTTAATGTTTTCTGAAACGTTAGATGGGGGGACTTTGATGAACTCTTTCCTGTTTAATGTAGGACTCATCCTACTTTGCTTCATCAGGTATGCTACCAAGGCATTTTTTAGACATGCATGTTTATTAGTATTTTTGTTTGTAAATTATGATGTAGTCATTCATACTGCAGCTTGTTCCTGTGCCGATAACATAATGTAGTGGTTATCCATTGTGCATTTGTAAATAATATGAAGGATTTAAGTGTTAATGTGAATCCATTCGCTTGTTCATATGTGCTTTTAGTAAATGATCAGTTCAAGTCTTTTAATTTGTGTCTCCCTCTTTCTGTCATAAGGCTGATGGGACAACCATGGCAAATCTTTGTATGTTCTAAAAATTATTCAATCTATTTAATTTTCTGACATCTCTCTATTTTTCGAAAAACAGTTTTTGCCATTTCATTTGATTCTAGAAATGGCCCAGAGGTCCTTCAAGCTCGAGCACTCCCTAGGTTTGTTTTCTTCTCTCTTGTC
Source organism: Zizania palustris (assembly GCA_019279435.1). Classification (NCBI taxonomy): domain Eukaryota; kingdom Viridiplantae; phylum Streptophyta; class Magnoliopsida; order Poales; family Poaceae; genus Zizania; species Zizania palustris. The sequence continues at coordinate 46,282,884 of JAAALK010000286.1, read as the reverse complement.
TCTTGCCCTGACAATTTTGTACTATTAAGTTCTCTAATCTATGGTTGGCTCGATGGTGTGGTTCATATAAATACATGTTTTCTTGAATGATTCAGGAGAATAAATGATACATAATTCAAACTGTTGATTCAGGACATGACCAAGGACCTATGTTTTATATTCCATCCATTAGCTGCACATACTAGATGAACATATGGTATTCCATCCATTTGTTGTTCAAATAGTTCTTGACTTCTTGAAACATTGACTATTTAGTACCATGTTATCAAAACTAGATTTGTTGTCCAAAGAAACTTTGCTGAGGTTTTTTGTTAGTCCGATCAGATCACCAGAATGGAAATCAAAAGAACAAACAATTAGAGATATATTAGATTGTTTTACGGTGTTGTTGCCTAAGAGAGATGAGGTTATTGCTTATGTGTAGTACAATGGGTGTAAATGGAAATGGTAGAAGCTTAAACATGAGAAGGCTAAGGAGCGCTTCCTTGCTCGCCTGAAGTGTGAATGGGAGCAGGAAGCGGCAGCGCAGGAAATGCCAGCGAATGGTGATGTGGACAACAAGGAGAAGCTGGAGCCAAATAAGGCATTTTTTTTGTTCCAAGATTAATATCTACTTCCCAAAACTGAGTAAGATGAGCAGCTGCTACATTTGATTACCAAATATCTTAAATGTTTGTCCTGATTAAGATAATTCTCTTGCATATTATCTGACTTTCCTATGTAATAAACTTGTGAATGATGTGCACTTATGTTACCCATGCATAATTATGTGTTCTATAGCCATTTAGTCCTAAATATGTGTAACTGAAGATGTGATAGTATGCCATTCATCCATGTGATGAAAAGCATGATCTTTGAGTTGTTGCTTTGAACTCCAATGTTTTTTCTCTCTGTGATAGTCCAACAGCTCAACACAATTAAATAGGGAAATGCATGCTCTCGATAAAGTATGCAAATTGCAAGTGCTTTTGTGAATAATTTTCCTGTGATATAACCCTGTTGTGAACTTATGTGCATTAATACTCTTTGCATTTTCAGGACATACATTTCAAAAAACGTCAACATTTTGAAGAGTCATCCCAACAGAAGAGACATGAATCCTCTGATTTCTCTGAACCTAGAAATAAGAAACAATATTTGCATTTTATAATTTTGTTTTGACTATTAAATACGTTGTGTTTAGTTGTCTCTTTCTTTATTGCTTCGCTACTTATGGTTTTTAGTTATTTATATTACGGTCCATTTACGATACCGCTATTAGCTTCTAGGGGTAATAGTTTAAATTAATTTGGATCATTGATTAAGTGTGTTTAAAATAATTAATTAAAAAATAAAATGAGCAAACCAACTTGATTATGTAAAGTAATTAGCATACATGTCACCACACAAAAAAGTTTGCAGATTATTTCCTTTTTCTAGCACTTGAATGTTTTTGAAGGGATTTACATATTTATTTCATGTTTAACTAAATAATAATAATATAGTTGTTTTTTTATTTTTAAGTTTAACTCATTTGTTGTCTTTCAATGTTTTTTGTAGCGTTAATTTAACTGTCTAACAAATATTTATTTTTTAATTTTTACCGTTGCGTAGCACGGGCACACTACTAGTTGTAGAAAGAGATGAGGTGAGTAATGGACAATGAGAATCGGGAATTGATTAGCTAAGGTTAGTTCTAGACGTAAACAAGATTAGTTTCAAGATTAGCTAAGATCAATTCTAGATGTAAACAGGATCTCACTTCGCCCCGTTCCTTGGGATCTAAAGACATTACGACGTATCACTGATAAGATAACATCACTAATACATTCAAATAGTTAATCACTAAAAGTATATTAATGATATTTATCAAGTATTCATCAGTAAAGCTTGCTCCATCACTAAAGAATAATGTCTATCTCCCAACTCTCCTAGGGTGGAGTGCATTGTTATCGGAGCATAGGCACGTGTGACGTTGTCCCTTCCCTTTTGTTCTAACTGTCCATGTGTGCCTGAGTGATGTGTGTATCGTCGTCATCGGGATAGAAGTTAGGGCATGTACAATGCCAATAGATTGTCGTCTCTGTAGCGCCAGCGTAGCTGAGGAAACTGACGTGGACAATCATCAAGGAAGAAAGAGAATTAAGTAAGTTTTTTGTTTTTTTGCGGCATGTTGCTACAGTGTGAATATATTATTCTTACAATTTCTTTACTAATTTCCATTAATCTATTTAGGTTCCATTTTTCTTGAATTAAGTCGTTACTTGTGATAAATATTATCATTAAAAAATTTATAGGCTTTCTAGAATAACTAGTTACGTTTTATTTCAAGCAATTTTAAATCCCGTAAGTTAATAACTTTTATCAAAAAATTGATTATTTGTTTCATTCAAAAAACTTATGCAATATGCAAAAAATATATAAGTTACGTTGAAGTATCTTCAATAATAAAAAATATAACAAATAAATGATATTTCATTTTTTTTTAATAAAATGAATGTGAAACGAATAAGTTAAAAGTCAAAAACATTATTTAAAAAATAATGGAGGGATTATTATAATTAAGTTTATTTTATTTATGCTTGATCTTATTTTTATATCAAGAAGCAATAAAATAATATATTGATACGTTACCCATATTTAATCATTGTTTACATGCGTGCATTAAATAGTCTACAGACAGATAAATAAACAACACATTGTACCAGTTGTTTATTTAGTTGTTTATGTGTGATGTGGTAAAACTTATAGACAACACTATGTCCCTAGGTTGTACACGCTCTTACGGCATTCCCAACCAAGAAACCATCTAGGAGTTTCTATACATGTCATGTCACTAAGAAACTACTTATAGAAACTTACTTTCACAATGCATGGTTTCTTGTCCCTATTTATTTTTCCCTCTTTTGCTCAATCATAAATAAGTGGGCCCCATCTGTAGAAACTACTACACTCTCCCAATACATGTAGAGTGGTTTCTTCATCCTTGGTATTAGTGATAGAAACCATTTCTTATATGAGAAACCATTTCCTCAACTTTTCTTTTTTTACTCATTAGTTCTCATGCAACATCAGATTTTTACTTACATGGACTGCTATTTAATGCTATAGAAACCATCCTAGTCATTGCATCGGGACACACTTAACGCAACGGAGCAAAGTAGCCACGCAGGTTCGAACAATCCCATTCTTTACGATCGATTCATGTGTTTTATTTTGTTTGTCATCCCGGCGAATTTGATGCACGGGGTTTAATAATTAGTTTATACAACTTAAGTACTTGACAATATAATTCTAGAGATGCCAGTTCGATCGACGAGCGTTATCGCGCGCTAGCTACCATGTTTTGACTTTTAAAATGATTATTCCCTCCGTTAACTTTTAAATGACACGGTTGACTGTTAACTCAATGTTTGATCATTCGTCTTATTTAAAAAATTTATGCAAATATGTAAAAATATAAGTTATACATAGAGTACTCTCAGTAATAAAACAAAATATAACAAAATAAATGATATTTTTCAAAAAGTTTTAAAATAAGATGAGTGGTCAAACGTTAAGATAAAAGTCAATTGCGTTATTTAAAAGTTACGGAGGTAGTATATTACAAAAATATATAATATTAATAAAGCAAGGTATTTTGGGATGATATACGAGCTGCCATAGCTGGTAACAAATATGATTCGATGAAATCTCGAATATATACGTAAATTCTAAACGTTTAGTCTCGTCTCTGAAACAGTGAAAGCCCAATTTTCATGTGGATGGTGCCGTGCTTAATTTCGAAAAAAGAAGTTTGTAGCTTTGGTGATCGAATTTGTTTTCTTGTCAATTGAGTGTACGTATGAAATTTTGAGATTTTTTTTAGCAATCCACAAAAAAAAGTAGAGTTGTATTAATTAAATTGAAGAAAAAATATAAGATTACCTTGGGAGATCGTCAGGAAAAAATTTACTCCACACGAGCCAACAAAATCTAACCACGGACCTAAAGATACACAACAAGATTTTATATGCCAATACCTCTCTCTATATACAAATTTATCCTACACCACATATATATAAAATAGTCATTCTACTGAGAAATTTACTACTGAAAAAATAATATTAAATTGTTTATACTATTGAAAGTAATACTTCCGTGTCAGTGTAGAATAGTTATTCTACATACGTAGTGTAGAATAGAGTTATCGTGTGTGTATATATATATTGTATATTTCGGAAATATTCATGTCTGTTTTAATCGATTGATGCGGCGAATGGGTTGTATTTTAAATTAAGGGAACGAATAGTGAAAGAATAATTTCCGGACAAGTCTCCCTGAATGGAATCGATCCACTCATGCTCATGCTGTATCGATTAAATTGGTTCCCCAGCCAGCCGGTAGAATATATTCGATCGTCTTGCGATCCCAGTTGCTCACCGCCAGTCTCTCCTTTAATTTGCCCAAATCAAAGCAGCAGCAGCAGCAGCAAGCTAGTTAGCTAGGCGATCGATTCATCGATCAGCTAGCAGAGTGATCAGTACAAGCAGCTAGCTAGCTGGTAGCTGCTAGCTATAGGCATGTCGTTGTGGCTGCACTACTCCGAGCACGGGCGGCGGGCGCCGCGGTCGTGGACGGCGAGGCTGCTCTCCTCCGTCTCGCTCCCGCCGGGCCGCCTGCTCGCCTTCTTCGGCATCGTCCTGTTCTTCCTCGCCGTCTCCTCCTACGTCGACTACAGGGCCATCGAGCGCCGCGCCGAGATCGGCGCCCGCGTCTTCGCCGCGCCGCTCGCCGCCGTCACCGTCTTCCTCCTCTTCGTCGCCGTCCAGCACCGCCGCCGCCGCAGCTACTGGGCGGCGCGCCACGCTCTGGCGGCCGTGCAGGTCCAGGTGCAGGAGGCCGGGGGCGGTGGTGGCTCGCCGCCGTGGGTCGTCCTGCTGCTGGTGGCGTTGCTGCTGCTCATGCTGTCCTTCCAATCCTCCGTCCATTCCATGTGGTTCAGGCCTCTCTGGGGTTCAGATTACTAGTACACACTTATACACTATGCGTATAATATACAGAGTACTGTTCATCTATCTAGCCTCTTGTGTTTTCAATTTGCCTTTAATATCTGATCATCTGATGAGTGTGTCTTTGGCTGATCTCTCATCTGTTAATTGTTACACATAATTAATGATATAGTATACATATGTGTATAATGTTTGCCATCTATTTTTCAGTTTTGGAGCATGTTGAGATGATAAGATCAGATAGTATTATTTGCATTTTCGTGTACTGTTCTGGACTTGTATATTTTTGTGTATGTTTGCGGTTTGTAACAAGTTGTACACACTACTCGTATATTGGTATGTGTCTACAACAAAATACACATAATTTAATCAAGGTTAATGTGTTGAATTTACTAGTAGTATTAGGACGAGTGACCTCCTAAAATATTCTTATATCACATTACTTTCAAATAAAATCGGACTGTTCTTTAAAAAAATTCATTACCCTGCGCACGCATACTAATTCTAATGACTAGAAACCAAAGTTGGCATCGTATGATGCTGCTAGCTATGTATACAAGTGTGATTTAAAACGACACAAAAGCTAAATCCCTATCTTTTTCTAGTTATTCCTTAATTCTGTTTGGAAAAGTTTCAAATATGTTGTTAAATTTTTGACGTCTTAAAAAATAT
>JAAALK010000286.1:46209407-46276242 GCA_019279435.1 Zizania palustris | reverse complement strand
AAGTAGACCTTCAGCAGTTGGACGTTCAAGAAGATCTGACCTATGTGGAAAAGCCCGTCAAGATCTTGGAAGTCAAAGAAAGGATCACCAGGAGTCGAGTCATCCGCTTTTGTAAGGTTCAATGGAGCAATCATCCCGTAGAGGAAGCTACAAGGGAAAAAGAGGAAGAACTCAAGGCACAACATCTTGAGCTATTCGAGGATTGATCCGAATCTCGAAGACGAGATTCTCTGTAAGGGGGATAGGATTGTAACATCCCAAGATTTAAAAATAAATAAAATAAAGGAAATATATTATTCAAAGAATTTCTGGAATTATTTATTAAAGAAAATCATAAAGAGCCCTATTAAAGCCAAACAGGGAGAAATATTCAGAATTTGGACATGGAAAATTTATGATAGAATCTAGAGGCCAAGATATAATTTTAGGAATTTTTACAAATTTTTATCAACAGTGATTCAACCCTTAATCAAATAAATGAATTACTAGATTTATTTTAAATCAGAAAACAATTATAAATCTAAATGGGTCTCAAACCCTCAATCTGCCTCAGCCCGGCCCAGCCCAGCGCCGATGCCACTGACATGTGGGACCCACATGTCGGTGCGCTCCCCCTCTCTCTTCTCCTGCGCCCGCATCAGCCTGGCCCGTCTGTCAGCCTCTCTAACCACGCTTCAGCCACTGACCGCCCTGGCCCGCGTGTCGGCGCCTCACTCTTTCGCACTCGCACACCGACAGGTGGGGGCCACCTGTCGGGACCTTCTTTCCCCGATGGAAAGGGATCTCCTTCCATCGTCGGCGAGATCCCTTCCCAAATCCGCCGCCGACCGCCACCAGACCCAAATTGAGCCTGGGATCCTCTTCTCCGATCGCCAGGGATCTCATTCCACCGATAGCCACGCGTTTTCGCCATACATAGAAAGGAAGCGAGCTTTAGGAAAGTACACCGGTGAGGAGAAAAGGGAAACCCCTGGTTCCCTTCCGTTTGGACGCCGGCGACCCCACTATAAGAACCCCTCACCCTCGCCGCACTCAGCCCACACCACCGTAGTCGTGCTAGAACGAAATCAGAGCGTCACCACCCTCATTTCGGCCTTCGGCTCTGTTTCGACTCCGGTGACCTCTCACCGCCGTCGCAAGCCGCCACCATCCACGTCGTCGCCATCATCGTGACCGCCGGAGCCCGCCCATCCCCGGCATCCACTCCGTTGGCCGTGGGCGCCATCGGATCATCGTCGCCGTCAAGAACCCGAAGAGCTCCGCCGTCTACCCTCATCGCCGACCGTCGCCGCTGCCCCGTCGTCGCCATCTCCGGTACCGTCGTGTTCCCCACACTCCCCTGGTTCCATTTCAGCCAGTAGCCAAGTCTTTAGGCCCTCGCCGTCGCCGGAATAGCTCGCCGTAGTATCGCCGGAGTTGGGGAAGAAGGGTAAAATACCCTCGGCGCCACATGCCGTGCCGGATTGAGTTCTGGTCGTTCGATCGAGATCGGGCGATAAGAATTAATACCCCATGGGATTTAATCCCGGTCGTCGATCAAACCCGAAGGGGTATCGGGCAATCTCGATCGTCGATCGCCACTTAAGCCTTCCCGCCTCGCGCCCGATCGCCGGATCCAGATCCAACGACTCTGGTTGATCCGGTCCACACGAATAGTAACCCAGTCCACCGTGGGCCTGGCTCACCGTGGACCAAAGTCCATTTTCTGTTTAAAATAAAATTCAGAAATTGATTTAAACTTTGGAAATTCATAACTTGCTCATTTTAAATCCAAATTTCACCATTCAAATTTTGTTAAATCCAGCATTTTATTCTCTACACATTAATGCCATAAAAACAGTATGTCCCTGTTGCCCAAAATAATCTTATTAATTAATTAAATAAAAACTCCTTAGGGATAAAATTGTTAATTCATAAAATAAATTGGGAAAAGCCTTAAAAGTTAATCTTTAATGTTTTTCACATAACTTCAGAATAATAAAACTTTATTTCACATATTAAAACCCCTAATACTTGTGTGCTTATTGTTTTGTGATATTTTATTTGTTGATTAAATGCTATGTTTACTTTTTCCGTATCGAGAAGACTACGAGTTCGTCGAGGAGCCGGAGTTTTACCCCGAGGTTCCACCTTCCCCATTTGCCGAGCAAGGAAAGTCACAACCCTCATTTTGATCATCATTGAGCCCATGTTTAATAAATTATCGCTATAACTCATAGGATAATATTGCATTAGTCAAATATCAAGCCCTACATTATATTTATTAGATCCTCGTCCTTGTGTGCAAACCCAAGCCATGCTTATTGAGCCTAACTCCTTGTCACTCTACTATAATATATTAGCTAGTGCCCAATGTACCGGCATAACTGCTATAGGATAAAAAGAATGAGTCGTAGATAGCCGGATTCTACTATAAGTATTTCCCCGTTATTCTCGTCTCTGGACTCTGTGGAGTTGGCTATGTTATAAGTATGGTGAGTTCCGGGTGCAAGCTAGGGCATTGGTTGGTCACACCCGGGGCACTATAAGGACCGGTCTGCGGGATCTGTTGCAAAGCACTTCTATACTAACCACAAGTCTAATGGGTAAGTCCTAACTGGAAGTATGGAACAATCCGACTCGATGCACCATAGTGGAGGGGGCAAGGGGCAAACCTGCGGGTGTCTTGTACCGACGTGGCTCAAGGGGGGGGGGTATGATGTTGGCTCGACGCGTCGGGGCACCATATGAAACCCATAAGAGGGGTGCTGTCGGGTCGAGGCGGACCATATGGAAGGTTTTGGCACGAGTTCCCGTGGTATGAGTCATCTCGTTACACTTTGGTGTAAGTGATGAGTGCATGCCTTGTGGGTACAGTGGTACACCTCTGATCAGAGTATTCAACCTTTTCAAAAAGCCGAGCCCACGGTCAAGGGCGGGTTGTGTGACTTCTCGCAGTTAGTTTACAATTGTTTGTATGGTTGAGTTATTCATGACATGTAAGGACTGTTGAGCGAGGGTGAGCTGACTGTACCCCTCGAGTTAGAAGATGATGATGCATACACATGTTTACATTTCAGTACTAATAAATTGATCACATTTAATTGCTTTACAAATTATGCTCTTCCGCAAAATTAGCCACTATCTCCCTTGTTATTACTCTGCATTATATTTGCATCTGGTGGCTTGCTGAGTACGTTTGTACTCACCCCCATTGACTTACACCACCAGAGCCCGTCTACTACGAGGAGGATGAACGTCTGGAGTAGCGACCCAGTCAAGGCGAGACTGGAAGGAGGCGTTCATCTAGGATCTTTGTTTTATTAGTTTCTCTTCACCTTTATTCACTTTTGTACTAATACGGTCTACGAACCGTGAATGATTGCTCGTATTGTACGTGGTCGCATGATGAACGTCTTGGTTTATTGATTTTCTATGGAATTTCAATAAAGGTCCGGATTTATTAAATCTGGGCGTGACACTGACGGAGTCGATAGCGATGACAGATCACTATAGCAAAACAACAAACTTCCATCGGCTTAAGCAAAATCCGAATGAAAGAGGTGAACTTTCGTCGGCAAAACTACTAACGTCTATCGGTTATGGATTCATAAGGTGGCAGAGCAAAAAAGCACAACGCGGGTTCAGGTTCACTAGGTTAGGGCTAGAATTGATGGCGAAATTCAGCCATAGACTCCAGATTTTATAGGAATGCATATGTTGTAACAATTGTGTTAGCTACAACAGGTTTTTGTGATATATGGTGTTTAGAGTGAACCTCGAAGGGTTCTTACATAGGTAGAGAGAATTTATACTGGTTCGGGCCTCCCCTGAGGGATAATAGCCCTACATCCAGTTTATAGTAGATTTGACATAGTTTTGCCTCTACTCAATCTGTCTATTACAAGGGCATGACCCTGCTTTTATAGGCACACATGCCAAATGAAAAGACCAAATTGCCCTCTACAAGTCGTTGGCTTTATAGGGGCAAGAAAGAAAAAGGCTAGAGTATTGTACATTTGACTTTACAGATGTAGTAGATAAACATCATTTCTGGAGCAGGTATATGGCATACCAGGGGCGAAGGGGCCCCGGTATGGCTTTGCACTGTAGCGATGCTTGGATATTTCTTCTGGTCCGAAGTACTTGCCAGAGTCCTTCAGGCGGAGGGGGTTGAGGAGGCTCCGAATGGGCTCCGAAGCGGATCCTGAAGAGGGCTCCGGAGAAGGCCCCGAACCAGCTCTCGGAGTGGGCTCCAAGAGGCTCCGGAGAGGGCTTCGAAGGGGACCAAAGGGGTCCTAGAGGCTTGGCTTCCGAAGGGGACCAAAGGGGCCCCGGAGGTTTGGCTTCCGAAGGGGACCGGAGGGGTCCCGGAGGCTTGGCTCCGGAGGGCTCCGAAGGTGCAAGCCTGACTATTCTTAGAATTGACTTCGTCAAAGGAGGTCGGACTTCGCTTTCGGGCTTCGGCGGAGACAGGCTCCAGGCCCGAGACCTTCGAAGGTTGATATCATTTGGCCCCTGTTCAAGGGAAAACTAATTCCCCCAACAACGCCAAAGAAGGAAATAAGGCGGGTATAGAAGGGGATTCCGATGTTTCTAAAAATAATATCGTGTCGTTAACATGTTTTTCATTTATTTATTATTTCTATATAAAACTAATCATATCTCCATAAATTTCTATATATAATCAACGTTCCATGTATTAATGATTTCCATATAAAATAGATCAGGTTCTATATATTGATGATTTCTATATATTAATAATTTTCATATATCGATGATTTTCACATATTAATAATTGACATATAAAAGAGGACATCAACTTCCATATAAAACAGGCGAGCCCCAACGACATAGAAAGTAGGGGAGGTCATAATGGATTGGGCCGATCCAAGAGAGAGAAAAAAGAAGATCTAATGACTATGATTTATTAGATGTGAATGAATGATTGTAATTTAACAGTTGGATGGTCAGGTGGACATCCAAAATCACAAATTATATAATAAGATAGAATAGAAATGACAATCAAATATCATATATATATATATAGTACATACCCATATCCGTACATACGAAAAAACTATATGCATGTGCTAGTTACCTGTGACAAGGTTGTAGGGGATGGCACATGAGGCTAGAGGGGGACAATGGCATGGGAGGCCGATGTGGTGGAGATGAGGCAGTGTAGGAGAGAGGGAACTGATGAGGGTGACAGCCGGAAAGTAGAGAAACTGTGTGGGGTAGAGAGAGAAGAGTGAAGAAATGTTATATATAGAGTTATGTTAAAGAAGTAAACACATAAAACGGGTATGGATGGCTAATACTCGTGGTTGTACTTGTCTGCTTGTCGAGTACAAGTTTTGATCTAATAACATATCCGTGGAAATAAAACCAGGAACATACCTGACTGACTATGATAAAGTTTTTAACAGGGTAAATAGCTATACGGGTAGAATTGTCATCTATAATTGATGATGATATTTTTTAAAATTCTTAAAAATCATAATGAGTAATTTTCCGTTTCTTGTTTTGGCATTGTGTCGTTCTTTCCCCCTAACTGGAAACCGCCTTTAGTTCCGTTTTCTTTCTTTGCATGCATCCTTACCCATCGTATATCCAATAAACTTTTTGGTAGTTGCATCTAATAGGCCAACTTTTAAAAATATTATTGATTCTGTTTTATTTTAATACTATCAAAAATCAATAATTCAATACCCACCAATAACTTTAAAATGCATGAATATTAAACTGAATTAAACTAGACAGTTATAATCAATGCATCATTATACTACATTGGCTGTTTTTTAACCGGTACCATCTCCAGACTCCTAGAATATATATATATATATATACACACACACACACACCATTAACGTTGCTTGTTTATTCACCCATTTATATGTTTCAAACTGTCTAATTTCGTTAGATGAAAATGGTACAACTGTTTAATCGATATAAATACCTTAACTCTACCGTTATATTTTAATGTAAAGCTTCAAAAATGGTAACGCTCAAAGTTGTATTCCCTCCGGATTCTAAAAATAACTCGTTTGGGTATGATTTTAGATACAACGAAATAATTAATTAGTATTCACTTTTTGTTTGCTCCTATATTTAAATATAGTGTGAAAGTAAATACAGTCAGGAAGTAGTACATCATCAAGGGTATAGACATCTAAATTGTATAATAAAATACAAAAGGATTTATTTTACGTATCCCTTAATACAAATATAAAACAACTTGGTTTATAAAACCGGAGGATAAATAACACATATGCAAAACAATGCCTTCTTATCTCTATCAACAAACAAACAAATATATATCTGTGAAAACTATTATAAATAGATTTATTTACATGTAGGAGTAAATAAGCAAGTAAACGAGAATACTAGCATATTTGTTTTAGTTGAAGATTTTTACTAGCTAGCTGGTGTAGATGACTGGTCCGAGTATCTAACTACCCGTGAGAAACTAGAGAAGTTGATGTTTTTAGTTTCTGGATTTTAGTTCATTTGTAGATTCTACATCTATCGATTCTCATAATTTGAGTCTAGAATCTAAATTATTAGTTTCAGATTTAGATTATAATATAGCTGCAATTATCCGAAGCTGAAAATCCATATTGTAAATTAAAATGGTGAGTTGAATAACAAAGTAGATGAAGCTGAATATATTATTGTCTTGTTACATCCACAATTAAGAAGGGAACTAGGGAAAGTTGAGAGGAGGGCTGCATTGGAGTAAAAGATAAATACGGAGTTATAGGGGTGGTTAGTGAAAATGGGCGCCCAAGCTTGGCGTACTTTGGCAGCAACCCAACCCAAGAACTCCTCCTCTCTTAAACCCAAAAAAACAAAATAAAATCCCTCCTCCCTTCGCTTCGGCAGATAGAAATCCCTCCCTGCCCGCCGCCGCCGCTGCTGCGACGGCCGCCTCTCTTAGGGTTCCGGCATCTCCGCAACCTTCCCCTCGCCTCCCAAGTCCACTCTTTTCGACAGAGTTCCGTCCCCCTGTTCGCTTCACCCGTCGTCGCCATGGCGGACAAGCTGAGGGATCTGAGCCAGCCCTTAGACGTACCCCTGCTGGACGCCACCGTCGCCGCCTTCTACGGCACCGGATCTAAGGAGGAGGTAATCTACTCCGCTCGCGGGTTCCTTCTGTGCCCCCCCTGCTCATGCTTGTTTCAGCCCGAAGAGCTATCGAGACTTAGGGTTTACGTGGTTTGCTCTCATGTGCGCTCCATAGAGCACCCTGTCTCTATGCACCAGGCATCAATGCCACTTCGACTGCTCAAGTAGAGTGCTTTTGATCATTAGGGTTTGGGAGTGACGAGTAGCTAAGATTTATCCGTGAAACTGGTTTTTGTCCTGGCATACTAGCATATATCAGCAGTGTTTGCCCCCTCACACTGGGTGTTTATGTTGGGTGTTTATGTTGGGCCTGCTGCATATTTGTTTATCTTTCTATTTCAAGCTTGTGTCAATCTATATGTGTATTGAATGATCCTATATTACTGTAAATGTCCTTGTTGTTGTGCAATAATCATTCCATTATCACGTTTAGTGTGTTTGTCCCTGAATTTTGATTAAATAATGCCATGCATGCGTGGGTAACCTTATGTGCTGTTCCTATTTCAGAGAAATGCTGCTGATCAGATACTACGGGATCTACAGAATAACCCAGATATGTGGCTGCAAGTGGTCCACATTCTGCAGAATTCTCAGAACTTGAACACAAAGTTCTTTGCCCTCCAAGTAATTTTCTGCACCTGACAAGTTAGGCATGTCAGTATAGTTTGCAAATTAAGGAAGATTGGTGCCATGGCTGTTATTTATCTAATGAGTGATGATTAATATTCTAATGAGAAATAATTTTCATCCAGCACTACCTGCTCTTTGTTAAATACATTATACATTACATTATATGCTTGCTTATATGATTGTAGTAGGAAAGGCTTCGCTAGTGTTTTCCTTGGGAACCATAACCGAGTTTGAGTATGGTGTTGAGTGTTTGAGGTACGATTGAGTAACTGAAATTATTCATAGAGAACAGAAAAGCGTTGCCAATGCATATTAGCATGCCAGCAGCATTTATGCTCATCTTTTCATTATTGTCTTGTAGTTCTAAGTGCCATGCCTGCACAAAATGTAATAATTAGTTAAAGATTTCAGTACCCATGATGAGCACAACATGGACAGGATAACCATATTTGCAGAACCTTTTGATACGGTTGCTGTTATCAAATGCACACGTTGGATGTTAACGCCAACACTTACACAATTCTGTGGGTTAAGGCCTTCATATGTACAGTGGGTTGGCTACATTGAATACTTAGGCCCTGTTTGAAATGCAGCATGCTGTGATGCACCGATACTTCCCAAAGTCCACGTTCTCGTATCCGATACGTATCCGATACGGCGATACGCCGATACGCCTCCGATACGCGTATCGGTGGAGTATCGGATAATAAAGATTAAAAACAAATCAAAATAATTCCCGATACTTTTCCGATACTTCCGCGATACTCCGATACTTCGCCAGCCCAATAAAAGTCTGGCCTAATAACAAACCCTATCTCTCACTAACACACCTCTCTCCCCAGCCGAACACATCTCTCTCCTGGTCTCCCCAGCCGGCAGCCGCAAGTCTCCTAGCCGCACTCCAGGTCTCTAGCTACCAGCTCCTCCCGTCGCCGCCGACCGTCACAGGCCGCCGCTCGTCCCTCCCGTCGCCGCCAGCTCGCCGCCGGCTCGCTGTCGCCCATCGCCGCCGCCCCGCCTCACCTCGAGCTTTCCGTTTCAACGCCAACCCGTCCCTCCTGTCGCCGCCAGCTCGCCGTCGGCTCGCTGCCACCCGTCGCCGCCGCCCCACCTCAAGTTTCGCTTCAACGCTAGCCCTACCCTCCCCTCCTAGCTCCTGTTTTGATTACGTACTTTGCTTGAGTTGAAATTATCTTATAATGTTAAACTTATGTTATGTTGTTGAAGTTATGTCTTAACTTATATATTTTATTTTTTTATATATGTATATACTCGTCGTATCGCCGTATTCATGTTTTTTGAAAATTCCGTATCGCCGTATCGCCGTATCCGTATCGCCGTACCCGTATCGCGTATCCGTGCAACATAGGCAGCATGTATTTTATACAAAACCCTACATCCAGTAAAAGCGGATGTTTCCTTTTCTTAGAGAACTAGATGTAGATATCGTTTTCTAAGGGTTTGTTCACAGTTCCTGTGCAGTGCTTATTTTTAAGCTGCTGTAGAAACTTGTTCTGACATGGCCTCTTTATAAGAGTGAAAGGTGACATGTTAGACTTAGACCTCCCTCAACCTTTTACTGCCCATCCACCCTGGTACAACGGTAGAGGAAAAAAGGATAATAGCAAATTTCTTTTGCCACTGCTGGAACCTTTAATCTCTATCACCATTCGAAAAAGGTTATTCTCTGTTTTGCAACTACTCCATTATCGTCTTTCTTGCCACTCAAATATGTTTGGCCATTAAGAAAATAACCAAACTACCATATTAGATCCATAGAAATCAACAAAAGTACCAGAAAACATATAGAATTCTAAAAAATGATAAAATATGTTTGATTAAAAATATTATGGATCATATTTGTTTTTTCTTTTAATGAATTACAAAATTTCTACACTTGGAATATTTGGAGAATGCTACATAAAAGACGAGGACTGAGGAGCAATTGTACACTTCCCTTGTATAAATAAATTTCTTATTTTATTTCCTAAATGCCGATCAAAGTAACTTCTGGTTTACTCCATTTCTTCAATGTGTTTTGCATTATTTTCAGGGTTTTCTGTATCTACACTCTACATCCATTAAACCTTTTTCTATCGGAATATTATTCAACATTTTTCAACGTGATTATGATTTCTGTTTCTTGTGGTATGTTCATTTTAAGTCAGGAGATCCTGGGGCATGTTTGCTCATGCAAGCTAGCGCTACATCTGCACTTGTTGCTATTTTGTTCATGTGAATCATGCCTTATTTTGTTATACTTTTTTTAGGTACTTGAAAGTGTTATCAAGTATAGGTGGAATGCGTTGCCGACTGAACAACGTGATGGCATCAAGAATTACATATCCGATGTTATTGTCCAGGCAAGGATGAATATCTGTGACAAATCTTTTATGCCATCTTGCCCATGAAAATAAATCTCATTCATGTATGCTCTCTCGATGCTCTATCAGCTGTCAAGTAACGAGGCTTCTTTTCGACAAGAGAGACTTTATGTTAATAAACTCAACATCATATTGGTACAGGTAAGCTGTACTGTTTGGTTGCCGTTTATTGTAACCCTGCTTGTTATAATAACCTATTCATTTGTCTGTCAAGTCAACTGACTCAGTGTTCTTAATTGTTGCAATATAATAGGTTTTGAAGCATGAATGGCCAGCCAGGTGGTCATCTTTCATTCCTGACCTTGTTGCAGCTGCGAAGAGTAGTGAAACCATATGCGAAAATTGCATGGCTATATTGAAGGCAAGTTGAATTTCACTTGTATCTGTTTAACTAATGCAGAGCCAACTATTGACCCCACAATTTGCAGCTTTTAAGCGAAGAAATTTTTGATTTTTCAAGAGGTGAAATGACACAGCAGAAGATTAAAGAACTGAAGTCTTCACTTAACAGGTTGATTTTTTTAACCATCTTCTATCCTTTACCGGTGCTTTATATCGCCAATATAATCGACCACACTCATATATTTGTGCACCATATACTTTATTGCCACTGCTTCTTTGTTGACTGATGTAACCTATTTTTTCCTTATTGTGGAACAGTGAATTTCGTCTCATTCATGAGCTATGTTTATATGTCTTATCTGCAACACAAAGATCTGAGCTCATCCGTGCTACACTGGCTACACTTCATGCTTTCTTATCATGGATCCCAGTGGGGTTCATATTTGAGTCACCTTTGGTATGTAGCTTATTTCTAAACTCATCAGGAAATATCTTACATGGACTATATCAAATCCTGTCTTGTTTTTGTTCTTATGGCTCTTAGCTGGAGACATTGCTGAAGTTCTTTCCTATGGCTGCTTATCGGAATCTTACACTTCAGTGCCTTACAGAGGTAAAAGGACGGATATTTCCTTCTGTGTATAATTTAGCAGTGTTCCATTCAATTCTAATGGTGTTTCTGATTACTCCAATACTTTGGTTACCTATTTGTTCAATCTATCTTTTTACATGAACGGGGCCGTAAACCAGCCCTATTACGTTAGGTAAACATGTCACTTTGTCATCTCAATACTGTATTGATCTCCTTTTCATATACATGGACTATGTGCAGGTTGCTGCTCTTCAGTTCGGTGATTTTTATAACATGCAGTATGTGAAGATGTATACAATTTTCATGATGCAGTTGCAGGTAAACATGTACTTTAGAAGAAATATGTTCTTTCATTATTTCTTAGTTATCCTCTCCCGCATTAAATATTTACTTATGAAGGATTCTTCTGTAAATTGTATAGGCTATTCTTCCTCCTGGAACAATTCCAGATGCTTATGCCAATGGTTCTAGCGAAGAACAGGTGTGGCAATAGCTTGAATAACAGTCTGTTGGAGGACTCTTATTGGCTTCTCATTGTTATTATGCTATTGAGGTAATATTCACTGTTGTATGTTCCTTGGTGCAGGCATTCATACAAAATCTAGCGCTTTTTTTCACTTCCTTCTTTAAGGTAAGATTTCTCACATTCTGGGTATGTCTATCTAGTATGAGATGATAGTTTTTAGTTTTTACAAACTTTTGAGATAATAAAATTATTCACTTACAATTCTTTGAGCATTCTTTGAGATACTACACTTATGTACCTACTCTTTTGATGCCATATTCCCAACTGGCAAAAAATATCCTATATGTTCTTGTCTTGCATTGCCTTGTCTTGTCAACTTGTACGCTGAAAAAAACTCACATAAATGCTGGTTATGCTATACAAAATCATGATTATTCTTGATATGGTCTTATCCCTTCTGTTGGTGATACATGCAGAATCACATGCGTATATTGGAGGTAACTCCAGAAAATAGAGCTGCATTACTTCTGGGCCTTGAGTACCTGATTGGAATTTCATATGTTGATGACACAGAGGTTTTTAAGGTAAGAATTTTAGAATTAGATTCAGTACATATACAAATGGTTCAAGATAGGTGGATATCTTTTGATAGCAAATTTACAGGTGTGCTTGGATTACTGGAACGTGTTTGTTTTAGAGCTATTTGAAGCCCATAATCAAATAGAGCCTACGGCATCTGTAAACATGATGGGACTTCAGGTATTTCTCTATGGAAAATTTTCCATGTTCAATGGCTTTGACAAATCCACACTTACAATATGTGCACCTTTTGCAAAATTTTTCCTTCTAGTTTTCAGTGTTTGCTTGTTATTTCTTGCCTTCTGAAGTTCTACCCTCGTCTAGTACATCCTCGGCTCATGACACATATGGATAATCTGTAGGCTCAGATGATCCCTGGAGTTGATGGCACTATCTCCGCCGTTCAACAGAGGCGTCAGCTTTACTCAGGTCCTCTGTCAAAATTACGAATGTTGATGATATGTAGGATGGCGAAGCCTGAGGAGGTACTGATTGTGGAAGATGAAAATGGAAATATAGTACGCGAAACAATGAAAGATAATGATGTTCTTGTACAGTATAAGGTTAGTAACCGAATGGTAGCTGTTTTCCATCCCCCTACCCATATTGTTTCATATGCTCTGCGCTTTATCATATGAAACTTTTGTGATGCTTCCTTTCTTTAATTATTATGGCAGATCATGAGGGAAACACTGATATACCTGTCTCATCTTGACCATGAGGATACAGAGCAACAAGTATGTCTTATCTACAGAAGCTTCCTTTCATTTTAAGAAATACATGTTGTAAATATTGTTCTTTTGTATGTTGCTTATGCTCTGTGATGTAAATTGATTTTGTTCCATTTCCATTTTGAGATAGCATAAGCTAGACTGAAATGTGAATAGAATTGTTTTCTGTGTAACCTAGGAAAGTGGTTAGTATGATACTTTTTTGAAAAGGTCATTCTGTTTAGTCTAAGAGCCAGTAGAAATGTTTATTTTTTTAATCATTGCACAGCTTATCCTTCTGGTTTAGTGTTTTTTATGAAGTTAAACTAGAAGCCTATAAATCTTTTTGGATCTCAGATGCTGAAGAAATTGACTAAGCAATTAAATGGAGAAGACTGGAGCTGGAATAACCTCAATACTCTTTGCTGGGCAATCGGATCAATATCTGGTTCTATGGTGGAGGAACAGGTGTGTGCAATCATATTCTGTTCCACTGTTTGTCACTGTCTTTGGAAAATGTTTTAGGTGGAATTAAATATTTATCTTTATAACAATTTCTAATATTGCATGTATCGTGGCAAAAGCCATAATGTGTTCTGTGGATCTGTTGCAGGAAAATAGATTCTTGGTAATGGTTATTCGTGACTTACTAAATCTCTGTGAAATCACAAAGGGGAAAGATAATAAAGCTGTGATTGCCAGCAACATCATGTAAGCATTTCTCATCTATGACATGTTTATAATAACAAAATTGCAGCTTGACTGATTTAATGATTGTATTGTTAGGTATGTTGTTGGTCAATATCCAAGATTTCTCAGGGCTCATTGGAAGTTTTTGAAAACAGTGGTTAACAAATTATTTGAATTCATGCATGAGATGCATCCTGGAGTTCAGGTCAGTGTGCGTTTGCATGTAGTTTATCGGTTGAACAGAATAATTGTTTTTTATTCCCTGATAGTGTGAAACTTAGATATGAATCAGCTTTTTGGCCATCTTGCCTTCCCTGAGCATGTACCTGAACAAGTTACTTTCTCATGTACTATTTGTATGTAATGTATGCTTTGCCCTGTTGGTTGCAGGATATGGCATGTGATACTTTTCTGAAAATTGTTCAGAAATGCAAGCGCAAATTTGTCACACAACAGGTAAATTCAATCACATTACTTAATATCTTAAGCTCTATGTGGACAGCTGTGCTATTATTTTGTTTTGAATTATGTTATTTAACGCATGCACTCAATTCAATTTAAGTGCGCACATCAGATTTATGCTATGTCCTATGCAACAGTCACACACCACCTTTCATGTTTCTTTGTTATCTAGGTGGGCGAGAATGAACCATTTGTTTCTGAACTGTTGTCCAGCCTCGCTACAACAATTGCTGATCTTGAGCCACATCAGATTCATACATTTTATGAATCGGTATGTTTGAACCAAAATGTGTACAACATAGCTTAAATCAAAATAGTTTATAATTAATATTGTTTTTTATTCTTTTTTTGCTGCTCAGGTTGGTCACATGATTCAAGCTGAATCTGATAACACTAAGAGAGATGAATACCTCAAAAGATTGATGAGCCTCCCTAATCAGGTTCCTTATTCTGCATTCTAGAACGTATATCTGCCTTTCTGCTAAATGAAGTTTTGACTTTTGACAAGGTTATCCTATCATTGAACAGAAATGGGCTGAGATTATTGGACAGGCAAGCCAAAGCATTGATATCCTGAAGAACCCAGATGTTATTAGATCTGTTCTTAACATCATGCAGGTAATTAAATTCAGGCTGGTAATTTCATTTAGCTATTGCTTAATAGGTAATACTTGCTAGTTTGAACTGTGATACTGTTGTTTTTTTTGTTTTTCCTTGATGTCCTTTATTTTATTTTTATAACCTGTAAAAGTTCAAAAGTTAGATCATCCACCTAGTAGTGATTGTACTGCCTAACCAAGTAACCAGGTGGGGGACTGTTTTATTTTATTTTTATAAAACATCATTTTTCTTGTAAGATTATGTTTGGGAGCTTCAAAATATTTAGAATCAGTTTGCTCAGCAAGACAGCAACACTATGGAGATCATCCATTCTAGATAATAACACTGGCATTTTAGAAAATATGTTTCAAGTGTTGCTAACGTGTTAGCTCCTGGTGTTGACCAAGCAATTGTATGTGCTTGCCTTGGTTCTTTTGTGTGCTTCACTGACAGTTAAACATTATTCTTTATGTGCACAACATGCTCTTTGTAGAGTTCTATGGTGACAAGACAACATGCTTCTTGGCTTTGGGTTTCCTTCATTGTTTGCACAAAATTGTTTCTTAGACTTGCATAACAAATGCTGTTTTTTTGCATTTGCAGACAAACACAAGTGTTGCAAGCTCACTTGGACCACACTTTTTCCCACAAATTTCCCTAATCTTCCTGGATATGCTGACAGTTTACAGGTATGTTGTCTGTCACTGCACGCTATATGTTATAGTACTATTGTGCTAGTCTTTTTAGATAGTGAAATAAAAATCTCAGCCATTGTATCCATGGGTGCATATAGCCAGAGTCAATTAATACAAGTTCCCGTATGGCCATACCAAGTGGAGTAAATACTAAATAAAGTGAAAAGCAACAAGCTGAAGAAATTGATGAAGCACCAAATCTCAATTTGCACGCCTATTTTCCAACTCTCAGTATTATGTTCCGTAACATCTTCCTAAGTTATATCAAGGTTTCAACTTTCAAATGAACTCTTGTTTGGAATCATCCTGCAGCTCCTGCCTGGTGCTCATTATCACTGGCCCTATAAACTTGGGCTCTCTTGTATGGCATCTGGTCCTGAAATCAAGCTAGTTCATGTTAAATTTGTTCCAACCATTAGTTAGAATTGTTCATTTGTTCATTGTATCTGCTCATGTAGTTCTGATTACTTCTGGTGATCAGGTTACTTTACATCTTGTTATACCGGCAAACTTCACGTGCTAATACAGTCCTTTTTTTGTTCTATTGTGTAATGTTTTCACATCAGAATGTACAGCGAGCTTGTATCAAGCACCATTGCTGAAGGAGGGCCTTTTGCCTCAAGGACCTCCTTTGTAAAACTCCTTAGGTATGAATTGATGGTTATTGTTTATCTTTCATCTTGTTGCTTTTATAAACTATACTGTATATGTGACAGATCTATCAAGAGGGAAACATTGAAACTGATCGAGACTTTTGTGGACAAAGCAGAAGATCTACCTCACATTGGGAAACAGTTTGTTCCTCCTATGATGGATCCTGTTCTTGGTGACTATGCTAGAAATGTTCCTGATGCTAGGGAATCTGAAGTTCTGTCCCTGTTTGCGACAATTATAAACAAGTATGCAACAAACTGATACCATCTTTTTGTTTTCTGTAGATGTAAATTAAAATGTGCTATGGTTATTTCAGTTTGTAGAAAACTTCTTTAAGTAATTTTGGTTGTTGGTACTATCTTATTGCACTGTGTTCTGGTATCTTCCTTTCTAATACTCATCTTTTTGACGATTTAAATTTTATTGCAGGTACAGAGGTGAAATGCTTGAAGATGTGCCTCGCATATTTGAGGCCGTTTTCCAGTGCACTCTTGAGGTAGGAATACTGCATTGTATAGTTTTTTCTTTGTATCCTCAAGTATATTTTTCAGATTTTATTAACTATTTGTTCTGCCCTATCAGATGATAACTAAAAACTTTGAAGATTACCCAGAACATCGCCTCAAATTTTTTTCTTTGCTTCGTGCGATTGGCACTCATTGCTTCCAAGCATTAATTCAGCTTTCAAGTCCGGTTAGTTCTAACTATTTAAACATTGATCTTCCTTGTTGATGTGAATAATTCACTTAAAACACATCAACATAATATATTTTATTTTTTCATAATTATTGGACTTCATCTGATCCAGCAATTGAAGCTTGTGATTGACTCAATCAATTGGGCATTTAGACATACGGAGAGAAACATCGCAGAGACTGGTCTTAGTCTGTTGTTGGAAATTTTAAAGAACTTTCAGGTTGAAAATACAGTACATCATTTGCTACCATTGCATAATTATCTGGAAGCTTATGTTTCTGACATGATTTGCTTGCAGGCTTCAGGATTCCAAAATCAATTCTACAAAACCTATTTTTTGAATATTGAGCAAGAGATCTTTGCAGTTCTGACAGACACATTCCACAAACCTGGTTTCAAGCTTCATGTTTTGGTGCTGCAACATTTGTTTTGTGTGGTATGTCTCTTTCATTTTGTCTGTACTCTATTGTTTGTATGAATGCACCTGATTGCTAGCTTTCCTAATTTGCAGGTTGATGGCCTAACGGAGCCTCTGTGGGATGCATCCTCAGTACCATACCAATATACCGACAATGCTATGTTTGTTCGAGATTACACCATAAAACTTTTGGGTGCATCATTTCCAAACATGACACCCACTGAGGTATTGATTGATCCTCCTAATGCAGTTAACTTGTGCTCTCATGGCCATCATATAACCTAATGCTAACATTTTCCCACACAGGTGACAAAGTTTGTTGATGGGCTTCTTAGTTCAAAACATGATCTTCCAAGTTTCAAAAACCATATAAGGGACTTCCTGGTGCAATCAAAGGAGTTCTCGGCTCAGGTAACTTGCCTCTGCGCCTTGAGACTGGCATGGACCTGATTTTTCACAACTCACAGGAATTAGGGGAACCAAGACTTACATTACAATAAAAATAATAAAGAAAAACAGAGCTCATTGAAAACCAAGATTGCTAAATAATTAGAGAATGGATGTTTTCTGGCCATGGTGGCCAGATGCCAGGTTACCGGTCCGGTTTATTCGTTACTGAATTGGTTTTCACAGCCCATTCCGTGGTGAGATGGTAAAAAAACTATGGTAATCGGACCGGTGACTGCAGTTTTGTGAACCCTGCCTGGTATGGCCTGGGAATCAAAGAATGGAACCATGGGCCAAATATGCCCTTAATGTTAGGCGCTTATGATCATCCATTAGTTGCTTATTCTATGTTTGTTTTCAAGTTATATTGTGCCAATCCTCTTGAACTCTTCTGATGAGTTGCTGCATGTTTTGTTTAGGATAATAAGGATCTGTATGCTGAAGAGGCCGCTGCACAAAGAGAAAGGGAACGCCAACGGATGCTTGCTATTCCAGGGCTCATCGCCCCAAGTGAATTACAAGATGAGATGGTGGATTCATAATTCTGTGATTCTGCCTTTTAATCCAGCCCCGTTTCTTGCTTTGGCCTCCAAACCTCTGGAGCCCTCAACATCCCAGTGCCCAAGTTTTCTTACAGGGTGGTGAAAGAGAAGGTGCCTGCTGTAATTTTTTTTTGGTTGCCTCCACATGATGCTGATTCCAAGATTTCTGCTAGTTAATAGGAAATGCCAACTCAATTTTGTCTCAAGAGCTGTTTTGGACTGCCATTGGTTTGCCGTATGTGCGCTGTAGGGTTGATGTGATGACAGCAGCTCTTGTGCTCTTGTACTTTGCTAACGTTGGTTCGTGTGCTGGGCCATCATATAGTATGATCACGGTACAACATTGTATCCTGATTTTTAGTTTAGTTCATAGATGGACCTCATTCTGTATTGGGGACATGATTCAGGATAGATACTTATTCGTAGTGTACTTACTATCTTGTGAAATATGTTCTAGCTTTGCCCGCATACGTGCATTTCATATGAAGTTTTTTTCTTTTGCTCCTGTGATTTTTTAGTTTGTACCAAAGTCGGACTTGCCGCCTCTGTGTATTTATAAAGTAGACATTCTTTCCAACATTCGCTGTATCACTTGCGTGAACTCATCTCATCTCATGTTAGTTAGTATCTGTCTTTTGTTTCTGCTTGTTTTAACCTTTCGGTTTAATCCTGCGTGTTGGAGCGAGGCATGCCCTAATTTATGAAAAAAAACTTACATATCATTACAATTTTCTACAATTTTCAAGAATTCTAAGAATACCATTGTCTTAGGATGATTTATTTTCAAATTGTGAAAATTATAACGCAACATACTGTGTCAAGTGTCAAGTAGGTCCAAATTTGTGATTTTTTAATAATCATTTTATTTGAAACTACAATAATAAGCTGGCATGTGGTGAAAAGGCTATATCTGTATTGACCGTATTCCATGTGAGCTACAGTTAGTAGTAAAAAACCATTCATTATACTACTGCATTTTTATCATTCGTTTTATACAAAAATATTTTTAAAATATCATTTATTTTGTTATAATTTGTTTTATTATCGAAGTTACTTATTTAAAGCTGATTACTGAAGATGCATGATTGAGGCAGTACACAATTTTGTAGATAGCTACTGTTGGTGATTCTCATCCAGCTCCAGTGCAGGAGCAACAGGTAGGTAGCCTTGCTGATGGATCGATCAATAGCTCCTGAAATATCAACTTGTTCCCACCTAGGTTAGCTTGTACCAAAAATGTAAGCAAATCGACCGGCCGGATAGTTTTAAGCTAATCAAAGCCCGTACGATCTTGCATTCTGGACGAATTATCAATCCTGCGCTCAACTGTTGCCAGTTGATTTGACTTTGACGATTTGGAAGCACGGGCTAAATTTTAGTTCGAGGATTATTCATTCATTCCAACTTGGCGTGTAGGCCAATCTCTCTGTATAGTTTAGTTTCCTAGTCATCCAAGTATGCACACAGGATAGAGGATATAGAATAGAATTTTGGCGACAAACGTCGCTGCTGGTCAAGCTGATTAGGTACAAATGGAGGCTAGTTACGTGCCTAAATTCCAAAACTGAGCACCGAGCGAATTAAACAGAATGTTTTGAGAGCTGTAGATTTTGATAAAAGACAGTAAGAATCTTGAGAAGACTTTGTTTTGTTGCTTTGGAAAATGTCAAATTAACCACATGTATATACTTTTAGAAATATATTCTCCTAAACAATAAAATCGGACTACCACGTAAATTGATCTAGTGAATTGACTGACATAGGGGCTCACATTGCTAGTGACACGGAAAATATACCTAACTCTTTCTATCTCCTTCTCGCGCCCTCACTTGCCGCGCTCTCCCTCACACCCAACCTCCATAGTGCAGTAGGAGGAGGAGAGAGAAGATGTGCCGATCCACATTAGATTTTTGGGTTCACATGTTAGTCACATGTCATCCGTAGTTAGCGTGAACTATCACGTAGGCAAAATCACTATCCTAAACCACACAAAGATAATTTCTAGTATAGAATATATTGGGAGATTAAGGGGCTGTTTGGATGCAGTGGCTAAGTAGGGTTCTGTAATTAGTTTTTTAATTAACTCATTTTTAATCTTTCTAATCAGTATCCAAACATTTGAGGTGATAAGGCTATTCACATTGAGGGTTTCATGGAGTATTTCATGGTATTAATTACCATGCCACATCAGATTTTTTACTGACATAACATTCAATTAATGAGGAAACAGAAAGAAGTAGTGTCATCACCATGACATTGTGCTAATTCGTTTCCAAGACGGGTGAAATAAAATGAAACTCCCACCGAGAGCCAAATTGTTTCATCAGAGAGGGTATTTCATGGGAGCTAGTTACATTTAATTACACTGGTTAGCCTAAGAAATATTGAGATGAAACTCTCTACTGAGAGAGGGTATTTCATTCAGTTATAAAGCTGATGTGGACTTTTTTGAAACAATGTTATGAAACCCACCATTGTGAATAGCCTAAGGACTAAAATTTAGTACGTGGTTGCCAAACAGAAGCTTAGGAATCCGGTTTTGTAATTTAGGGGAATATGTCTCTATAGCTATATACTTGGGGTTACTTATCCTTTTTCCAACAGCTTTTAATTATCATTTATTTTTACATTTTACCGTTATTATTTTCACAATTTAAAACCAAAATTTAAACGGTTTAAATAGTTTCAAATTTTAAAAATAACTTTTAGAAGCAGAAGTGTTATGAAGTCTCTCTAATAGGACGAACGGCTTTTACTAGTTTTTAGTGTAGCGTCAAGCGAAGGTGGATGCGTGCATTTCCAGACGATTCTTATCCGGCACTTGAAACGATGGACACCAATGTGGCCAGATGGGCGGCCCGGCACTAGCACGGCCCTAGCACGGTTAGGCACGGCCCGAATAGGCACGGCCCGATTAGGCACTACACCTTATTCGTGCTGTGCCGTGCCGGCCCGGCGTGCCAAGGTTGTGGCCCAGGCACGACACTAAGGCTAATTAATAGTGCCGGGCCGACACTATGGCACTATCGACCCAATGGGCTAGTGCCGGCCCAGGCACTAATCTTGCAAAAATTTAGATTTCATAAAAATGCATAACAGAATTCACAATCTGACTATCTGAGATGATTTCTAACTTCAAAGTTCAAAATTTATAACAAATTTTGAAAAATTTACAATTCAGAACATTTCACATGAGAATTGCAAAACAGAAATCAAACCAACACAACTTTAAACAAGTTTGAGCTGGTGCAATGGCTGCCTCATTAAAAACCTATCTAGGTAAAACTCACACCTCGTGAGAAACCCTAGATAGGGAAAAAGAGTGCAGCCCAGCTCAATCAGATTATTTCACATCAGTATCAAAGTTTACATCCAGTCCAAGGCATTACAAGTTCACACAAACACACATTACAAGTTTACAACTCATCAGAATCAGCATCAAGATAAAGATTATCAAATTTCAATTGAAGTTCCTTCAATTCCTTGTCGTCTACCAATGTTTGAATCCTCTTTTCAGAGGCTTCCCAATCCTTGACACATGATAGAATCTCTACCATTTCAGGAGTTAAACGTCGTCGTCGCTCTTCTATGACTCTGCCACAAAGACTAAATGCAGATTCAGATGAAACAGTAGAAACAGGCACAGATAAAACATCTCTAGCTAAGATGGAAAGAACTGGAAAGGACAGTTTATGGTCCTGCCACCAGTTCAAACAGTTGAAATTATCATCATATTGTTGATTGACTAGATCACTATCCAAATAGTGCGAAAGTTCAGTTCCTATACCAGTACCAGGAACAGGATTGCTTGCAGCATGCAAAAGTGATGTGGCAGAGGTTCTTGTGGACATAGTAGAAGGGGTGGAAGAGGAGAAAGGCATACCAGAACCAGAATCAGAATCTGGATCATCATCCAAAATAAAATCCCAAGCAGTGAATTTCTTACCAGTACTGTCTGCCTGTGATGGTCTCTGCAATCTTATAGCACCAAACTTGTTATCATATGTGTTATAAAGTGTATGGAGATGTGCTCTGACCTCAGTTAAATATGCAGAATAATCAGTACCAGTAAGAGAAGATAACAACCTAAGCACACTATAGAAATGTTTCAATTTAGCTCTAGGATCTAATATGAATGCAATGGAATAAAGTAATGGTATGTCCCTCCAGTACTTTAGAAATTTGTCTTTCATAGGGATAACTACAGTTCTAAGCATTCTATCATTTTCATAAGTCTGTAGGTGTTTAGCAAACTTAATAAGATGATGCAACATAAGGGTGGAGGTAGAGTAGTAAACACCAGACATAACAACAGTTGAATCATGGAATAGCTCAAGAAATGATAGAATTTTTTCAGCCACATACCAATGAGATTCTGTGAGAAGTAGAGGTTCACCTTCTTTTCTAGGATAGTTAGTCTCAATGAAGACACTAAAGGTGGACCTATAAGGGACCAGATGTTTAAGCATCAAATAGGTAGAGTTCCACCTCACCTCCATGTCCAAACCAAACTTTGTAGGACGTACACCAGTAGCAATACAATAACGCTTATATGCACCAATGCGTTGATTAGATGAGTTAAGAAATGAAATTGCAGTCCTAAATGATTCAAGGTAAGGCTTCAGCCTCTTCAAGCCAGATTTAACAATCAGATTAGTAATGTGACAAGCACATCGTTGATGCAACAAGATATCACCAATATAACCAGACAAATGCGGTGTGAGCTTATGCATAGCAGTAGTATTAGAAGAAGCATTGTCTAAAGTAACAGCAAACACTTTGTTTTCTAAGGCATAATCTTTTATCACAGCCAGCATAAGATCAGCAATGTTCTCACCAGTGTGAGATACATCAATAAGCCTAAAACCAATTATCCTTTTCTCTAATTGCCAAGCAGAATTAACATAGTGGGCAACCACAGAAAGGTAATCCTCCTTAGCATTACCAGACCATATATCAGATGTGAGCGAAACAGATGTAACACTAGAGTTAAAAGACTCGATAAGCTTACCACGTGAATCAGTAAAGTATTTTTTAAGATCTCTAGTGGTGGTTTGCCTAGATACAGGAACAAATCTAGGATTATGAGCAAGCTTAATGTATTCCTCAAATTCATCGTACTCACCAAAACTAAGTGGAAGATCAAGTCTAGCAATCAGGCGACAAAGTTGAGTACGAGCAACCTCAGCATTGTACTCCCAATGTCTAACAGTACCATCAGGATTAAAATGAATTAATGATTGAGACGACCGAGACTTACCAATTCTAGCCTGACATTTAGACCTATGCCTCAAGAGATGGCCAGTGCCACCAGTAGATAGAGCAGAATAAACACGACTGCAATGGTTGCACTTAGCTTCATACCTGACGTTTTTGCCCCCAATTACCTTAAAGATCTTCTCAAAGTCATTCCAAACATCAGAGGTCGTGGAACGGGACCTCTTCTGGCTGCCCTGGGTGGAGTCCTCCTGGCAGGCCGCAGCGCCACCGTCCTCGGCATCAGCTCTGATGTCGGTAGGATTGGCACTGCTGCGGCCGCCTAAGAGCTCCTCCCTCTCCAAGCCCAAGTCTACCACATCATCCCCGGTTCCACCCAACAAACGAAGTTCATCGTTGATGGAGGGCCCATCCACTTCGTCAGCCATCACCAGCCCTCTGGTTCCTCAACGGATTCCTATAAATCCGGAGCACCAGAGCTGCTAGTGAGGTCAACAAAGAAATGATGGAGCCTTTAGGAGATGATGAGCAAACTTGGACAGAAGGGACAGAAGTATACACAGAACACATCAAGAACAAGAAGTAACAGAACTACAGAAGTATAATAATGTACATGAACTGCAAAATGTAACAGATCTATACACAGAACACATCAAGAACAACTGAACAAGAAGTAACAGAGCTACAAGAAGTAACAGATCTATACAGAACTACAAGAAGTAACAGAAGTATACACAGAACACATCAAGAACAAGAAGTAACAGAACTACAGAAGTATAATAATGTACATGAACTGCAAAATGTAACAGAAGAATACACAGAACACATCAAGAACAAGAAGTAACAGAACTACAGAAGTGTAATAATGTACATGAACTGCAAAATGTAACAGATCTATACACAGAACACATCAAGAACAGCTGAACAAGAAGTAACAGAGCTACAAGAAGTAACATAACTATACACAGAACACATCAAGAACAGCTGAACAAGAAGTAACAGAGCTACAAGAAGTAACATAACTATACACAGAACACATCAAGAACAACTAAACAAGAAGTAACAGAGCTACAAGAAGTAACAGATCTATATAGAACTACAAGAAGTAACAGAACTACAGAAGTATACACAGAACACATCAAGAACAAGAAGTAACAGAACTATAGAAGTATAATAATGTACATGAACTGCAAAATGTAACAGAAGAATACACAGAACCTATCAAGAACAAGAAGTAACAGAACTACAGAAGTGTAATAATGTACATGAACTGCAAAATGTAACAGATCTATACACAGAACACATCAAGAACAGCTGAACAAGAAGTAACAGAGCTACAAGAAGTAACAGAACTATACACAGAACACATCAAGAACAACTAAACAAGAAGTAACAGAGCTACAAGAAGTAACAGATCTATACAGAACTACAAGTAACAGATCTATACACAGAACACATCAAGAACAAGAAGTAACAGAACTACAGAAGTGTAATAATGTACATGAATGAACTGCAAAATGTAAAAGATCTATACACAGAACACATCAAGAACAACTGAACAAGAAGTAACAGATCTATACACAGAACACAATACACATCAAGAACAACTGAACAAAAAGTAACAGAACTACAAGATGTAACAGATCCATACAGAAGCATAGGAAGGGAGCGGGTCAGAGGCTCAGAGCCTTAGCGCGGTACCGGAGAGTCGGAGACGGAGAGGATGACGAAGTGGCGAGTGGCGACCGTCAGTCGTCGACGCTCACCAAGTCACCAGTCGGCAGTCGCCAGCCGGAGACGGAGAGGATGACCGAGGGCGAGGAGGCGAGGAGGCGAGGAACTAGGAGGCAAGGAACTCTGGAGGCCTGCCGGCATGGAGCGGAGGAGTCGAGGAGACTAAGCGGCGAGCCGGCGAGGGAAGCGAGGGGGCGAGCGCGAGAACCGAGAAGCGGCGGAGGAAGCGAGGGGGAGCCGGGGGGGAGCGGGGGGGAATGAATTAGGGTTCACACCCTCGGCTGGCCGCGGTTTTTATACTAGGGCCTGAGGAAATCCGACGGCTGAGAATGGTTCTACAAGATCGAACGGCTGAGGTTAAATCTGTATCGGGCCAGATCTGGCACTATCGATATCTCGTGCCGTGCCGGGCCGGCACTACGGGCCGAGGTGCCGGCCCAAGCACTACCCGACCCTTAGTGCCGGGCCGGCACTAGCACTAAGCCCATAGTGCCGGGCCGTGCTAGTGCCGGGCTTTTTCGTGCCGGGCCTAGTGCCGCCCAACAGGCACGGCCCATCTGGCCACCTATAGACACCATGCATTGCATTAATCCCTCCCTATCAAGCATCATCCAGCCAACTATTATCACATCAAATTAGTATCGAGAAATCAAATTAGTATTGAGACGAAAGAAAGAATCAAAGATAAAAAAAGCGGACTACCATCTAATAATCCGCTGATACTTATATTCTTATAAGCTTTGTGAGATAGTGTAATAGGTTACATATTAAATATATAGTATATATAGTTAACGAACTATTATACAAGTGAACTATTAGATTATCGATACGTGTCGTGCCATAAGTATAAAATTAATAACTAGCTAAATCATTAGCATGCTCTTACGCATCTCCTAGTCGTTTTTGCCCGCAGCAGAGAGCAGAGCAGAGCAGAGAGCTTTCCATGACGGATGCAGAGCAGAGGAGGACGGCGACTAATCGACTAGCTAGCACAATGCAAGTCGCCATGGATAGTTAAGTTGGAACTAATCCTCTCATCTGATTTGCTTCTCCTCTTGCCATTGTGTCTCCACGTGTTCGTACGTGTTGCGCACACGACACGGAAACGGAGGACTCTTGACGACGGCATGCGCATGCGGCATGCCTAGTTTGCCAATTGTCTCAAAATTAAAACCATCCCCTAATGGAAACGACAGCTTATATATATTGATTATGTTAATCGTGTTTAGTTTAGACAGAAACGGATCATATCTAGCTACACCAAGATACCAGAAGCACCTATCGATTTTGCTCCGAATGAAATCGATCCATGGAGTACGGATGGATGGGTGAATTATGATGCGTAGCAATAGCAGCAGCATGTATAAATGGTAGTACGTATTTACATTTTTACAGAGCGAGCGATGGAATTATGGATGGGATTAATTAGCAAAGAGGAGTAATTAAGCAAGCCGGGAAGCGCGAGGTTATAGTGGGAGCTACTCGAGCTAGTAGCTAGCTAGCGCGCCATGTCGGAGTTGGGGTGGTCGGGCGAGTAGATGGCGATGTGGTGGTGCTCCATGTCCCAGTCCCAGGTGAGGTTGAGGGAGGAGGCGTCGTGCGGCGGCGGCGCGTAGTCCTCTAGCTTGGAGAGCAGGTCGAGCGGGGTCCGCGCCGCCACGATGATGCGGCGCGCCGCAGGGGTGACGAAGCCTTCCTCGACGGCCTTGTCGATGAAGGTGAGCAGCGAGTCGTAGTAGCCGTCGACGTTGAGGAGGCCGACGGGCTTGTGGTGGATGCCGAGCTGCGCCCAGGTGATGACCTCGAGGAGCTCCTCCAGCGTGCCGTAGCCGCCGGGCAGGGCGATGAAGGCGTCGGAGTGGCGGGCCATCTCGGCCTTCCGCTGGTGCATCCCGGACACCGCCTTCAGCTCCCCGAGCGTCTCGCCGATGAGCTCGCGAGGCAGCACGGCCTTGGGCACGACACCCAGCACGTGGCCGCCGCCCCCGTGCACGGCGCGGGAGACGAGGCCCATCAGCCCCACGCTGCCGCCGCCGTACACCAGGTCGATCCCGCGCTCCACCTGCCGCGCGCGTGCACGTCGTCAAATCAAGCTCACAACTCCTCAATTACCAGCTGCAAGAAAGTCGTACGACGAACCAGGTGGTGGCCGAGCTGGACGGCGGCGAGGTGGTAGGCCGGCTTCTTGCCGGGGCTGCTGCCGCAGAAGACGCACACCCGCCGGAACCGCGAAGGCGCCTGCTGCTTGCTGGAATTACTACTGTTCTTCTTCTTCTTGCTCGCCGGCGACGCATCCCTGCAATTATTCTCCTCCTCCATCTAGCCACACACAATTTCTGCCTGCCTGCCTAACCAGATTAGCTCGACGGAGCAAGACGACCTCACTGATCTCCTAAATTGAAGGAATTCGCAGCAGCTAGCAGCAGCATCAGGTGTATGTATATGTATCCACCCACACGAATCCACCGATGGATTACTACCACTGTAGCTAAAAACGAAAGGATATGCGACTGCAACTCATCCTCAGATTCATATGTAGCCAGCCTCAGGCGATTTTTGCACAAATTTCACCGCCGATTCTGATGAAATTCATTAAAAATCAAAATTTTCCTGTTTATCCACACAATTCTTGGTCCACCGTCCACCCAATAAGTGCAGGTGGTGGCCTCGCCCTAACACTGACGCGTGGGGCCACCTTAATTGTCCATCTGCCCCTGCCCTCTCCTGAAGCACGCCGAGCACTAGGTGTTTGGATCTGAGACTAAATTTTAGCAATGTCACTCGGATATTTCGACATTAATTTGAAAGACTAAACGTGAACTAATAATTGCAGAATCGGAGACTAAATTGCGAGACGATTTTTTTAAACCTAATTAATCCATAATTAGCAAATGTTTACGGTAGCATCACATTGTCAAATCATGGTGTAATTAGACTAATTAGATTCGTCTCGTGAATAATCCTCCGATTATAAATGAATTTTATAAATAATCTACATTTAATACTAAAAAATAGTATTTAAACATTGGATGTGACAAGGGCCATCCAAACACCCCCCAAACTACCATATTACTTACCGCTTGCGGTATAAAAAACAAGTTGTTTTAGATTTGTATCGAGAATTGATTAAAACAAATTATTTTGTATTTTATTCTATATTTTATATGTTTATATCGGTACTACTTTTTTCTCATTTTCTACCCTATTTTTACTGTCCATTGTATTTAATATGAATAAATAAAGAAAATATATACATCTAAAATCATTTTCAAAACGACTTGTTTTTTATTCAAATTTTTTTACTACCGGGGTAAATACTTGACTGTTAAGCTAGCGGAGTCGTATTTGTACTTGTCTACTAGTAGGGGTAGGGCCTTTTTATAGAAAAAAGCAACACGGACTACTAGTAGGTGTAAAGTATGTATATACGGGTATATGTGCTGCACGTATGTGTACTGGAATATAATAGCCGTCGCTGTATTTGACAGTAATACTCGTCCCCCGTTACGTCGTCTGTTTGATTTCACCATCACGTGAAGCCAAGTTGGGCGTAAAAAAATTCAAGTATTTATGAGGAGGAAAAAGACATGACCCAAACTAGTAGTAGTCCACACACACGCAAGGCATCGATCGCATCAGCCTCATGCAGGTCGTACCTTGTACTATCACCACCATTATTTTTATTTTTATTTTTATTATAATTACTTACTGAACTAAGCAGAAATAATCTAGAGACATTATTTACTGTTAAGAAATAATCTAGATATTATTTGCTGTTATTAGTAGTCTACTCGTATTAATACATACGAAGATTTGATGATTTACTCGCTTTTTTATCGTGCGCTATATATTATTGACTTAAATGATCTCAGCGTATCATTATTTACTTTTAGGGGTGATAAATTATCAAATATTTCATGTAGATTTGAGGATTTGCTCTTAATATTCGTGCCATTTAATTACTTGCGTGGATATCCTATTACAACATCTAGAGGCCTGTTTGAATTCAAGAGGCTAAAACAAAGCGACTAAAATAAGGGCTAAAATTTTAGTCACCACTGTTTGTATTCAAGGACTAAAAAATGACTAAAGCATTTATGATGGGCGGATAAATGCTAGGTGGAAATAAAACATTTTAACCCCTCTTAGCTTCTCTTTGGGGTTAATGGACTAAAAAAAATTTTAGCCCCTTTTTAACCTTGTTGTTTGGATTTTTAGACTCTAAAATAACTAAATTTTAACCCTTTAGATCCAAACACCCCTTAAGTTTATAACGGTGAACTAAAGTAACCCATAATCAAATCTAATTTTGAAGGCGTGACAACCCATTGAATATTTCTCCGGGTTCGTTGACAAATAATTAAATATCCATTATCTTAAAGTAATCGTAATAATCAAAATGATCATATTTATTAAGAGTTGCGAACTAATAATTTTTTTCTCCTGAGCTTTACTGATGCTCGGAAAAACAGTCGACGAAGATCCTCTGTTTGAACGAGGTTGCGTACGGGCGGAGAGCATGCGTGAAACTCAATAATTATTGAGGTTGAGGCCTACATGAATTGGATTAATTCCAATATAATTCAGTGAAACGATTCAGCCTGCTGATCGACCCCAAGACTGGCAACGCGCTTTCGATCCTAATTAATCAATCCTACTTAATCGGATGCCTAACCACGCATGAAGTGATTGGTTAATGGTGGCCAAACAAAACTGTCACACACATACATATGCATGTTACCTATGGCATTATTATTTTTAATTTGTCTGTGAGTGAGAGGTAGCTAATTAATCTAAATAGTAAATTCACATCCAGGCCTAATGGCGAGCTAATCAACCCTCCTATAGCTAGTCGATCGTTCGTCAAGGATTCTCTTGTGCTAATTCAGTTGACCGCCATAATTAGCAAGGTTCAGTTGAACCCTACCCGATCGATCATCCAACAATGTGGCTCCTGTAATGACGCGGAAATTAATGATTCTTTCAAATTCGATCGATC
Source organism: Zizania palustris (assembly GCA_019279435.1). Taxonomy (NCBI): domain Eukaryota; kingdom Viridiplantae; phylum Streptophyta; class Magnoliopsida; order Poales; family Poaceae; genus Zizania; species Zizania palustris. Next base: position 46,246,275 of record JAAALK010000286.1, on the reverse strand, counting down.
CAGTTGCTCACCGCAAAAGCGATTATTGCCGACTTGTATGGTACGTGTGTATTACATAACGTTAATTTTTTTTTTTAAAAAATTATATTAGTAACACTTCGCAGATATCATTTTCTTTTTCTTCTGGGAACTCGCATTGGAATTTCGGCTTTTGTGTGAAACCAAGGAATTTTGTTAGGTGACGAAACTCTTCGACAAATCATTTGAACTCACAGCACTAGCTGTGCACTATAATATACATCTATTTTTTTAACGATCACAAGTGAGCAAAAGTTACGAAGGTTTGAAGTTAAGGGGACTTCTCTATAATTTCCTGATTTATTTTTCTACTGAAAAAGGATCGGCTTCACGGTGGGCTGCAGATCGAAGAGGTATGCAGCGGTTCGATATAGATCGGACGGCTACACGCGTCGACGAGGGTCTAGACCAGAAAATAAGGGCAAAAATAGAATCAACACACGAAGGGGATTCTTATCGAACCAAGGATGGAGATCGGATATGAGCAGAGGTGGCCGGCGATGAGAGATAGCTATGAGGATGGTTTGGGATGAAGGCGGCGATTGCGATCTGATTGAAGCAACAACCGAAGACGGAGAGGGAACGACGGACCTGACGAAGTCTATGATGAGGACCTGACAAGGGAAGATAGCTGGAGCTCGGCGAGCAACAACGAAGCAAAAACACACAGCACGGGCTCGGGTTCACGAGGCTAGGGCTTCAATTGATGGTAGGATTCAGTCATGGACTTCGAATTTTATAGGGAGATACTGAAAAGAAAAAAAGAGCAGGTATGGAAGGGGATTCCGAGGCTTCCAAAAGTAATATTGTGTCATGAATATATTTTCCATTTATTCATTATTTCTATATAAAATTAGTCAGATTTCCATATATGATGATCATCATTCCATATATTAATGTTCTTCCATATAAAATAGATCAACTTTCATATATTAATAATTTCCATATAAAACAGATCAAATTCCATATATTAATGATTTTCATATATTAATAATTGCCATATAAAATAAAAAATTAACTTTTATATAAAATAGGCAAGAGAGAGGAGGAGAGACCATATGAGCTTGGTCGCTCTAAGAGAGAGCAAACTATGATTTATTAGATATGAATAAAAGATTACGATTTAATATATAGTTGGTGAGGTGAAAACTTAAACTCAACAATTATATAGTAAGATAGACTAGTTGTGTCTATGCTAATGCTACAGTTAAAAACAAAATAAAATAATTGTTTTAAACTGATTAATAACAATTTTTATGGTTCCTGTTGACACTTGACAGTCCAAAACACGCGCATCAATTAAAGCCTCTCTTTTTTCTAGCTAAAAACTACAAACTCAAATTAGGTCTACACTTCAAAGTTTTTTTAAAATCGAACAGTGTTTTAACACCCAAAATCACCACGATGTTTCATCAGTTAATAAAAAATATATCAATAAAACAATTAAAATGGAACACGGTAGAATCTACGTTGAAACATTTACTCCCACGTATGGAACATTCACTTTTACATATTGAAACATGTTGCATAGCGTTATTTCTTGATGTTACAAACAATATTGTCAAATATTACATGTATTTAAAATATTTTTTAACAGTTATGGAATTTCACTGGGTATTGAAAAATCGTCCGATTTTTTTTTCATTTTATAGGACACAATAAGTAAAGCATTTAAATTTAAAATTAATATACGTCGCATCGCAGTAAAGGATTCATGCGTGTTTGACACTAAAACAAGAGGTTAATTAATAAATATAATAAATTTAGGATAAATAACGTTAAGCAAAACTGGAGCTGCGGTTTTGCATTTGCAAAACGAGAAAAAAGAGAGAAAGAAACCACGGGCGCCGTAGATGGAAGAGGCCCACAGGAAGCAGCGGCCCACGAGGACGAAGACGAAGCGAAGAGAGAGAATCCAATCGAAAACGACGGTATTCGATCACCGATCCACCAGATAGATTCAGATCGGCGGTGCGGAGAGGTCGCCGATGGAGCCCGAGGCGGCGGAGCAGGAGAAGGAGAAGGAGAAGGAGAAGGAGAAGCTGTGCCGGCGGTGCAAGTCGACGTACGAGCCGTCCGGCAACACGGCGCGCTCCTGCAGGTTCCACCCCTCTTTCTTCGTGTGCCGCCGCCACGACGACCAGAAGAGGTACTACGAGCTTCGCGACGGCGACCCCCCCTACGCCGCCAAGTTCTACGACTGCTGCGGCGCCGAGGACCCCGACGCCGCCGGCTGCACCACCGACTTCCACGTCTCCTACGACGACTAGTTGGCCGTTGGCCGCCCCTCCCCCTAATCCCTCCACTGCTCGTATGTTTTCCTTTCCCTCTCTGTGTACACTATCCACCTAATAATCAATCGTGCTTTATTATAGAGTTAATCCACAAGAAAAAAACTGTAATAGACAAGTGCGAAGATCCGATGAAATCCTTTGTGTTGGATGCTCAAGATAATAAATCAATCGAGAGCTGAGACTTACTAGTAATTCCTACACCCAAAACAAATTCTTTTCTCATTTCACTTGTTTCCACGGTTGATTCATATTGTAAGAACAAGCTGTGGGCAATAGAGAAGAATTTGTTCATTAATAGATTATGTAGTTATTAAGTTTTATAATATAGATTAGAATCCCATGTTCCGATCTGTTAATTTTAGATTATAAAACTAGCTGCAACCCTATCTCTTATCTCTCCTCAAAGGAGTTTGGTTATAAGCATGATGAATGCCTGGATTGAAGTGAGATGATGCGTAATAAAGTCATCATCAAGCAATTCAATTCAGAAAAAAATGATTATATATCTTTTATTTAGATAAAAAGTAAAAACTAAGCATTTATCCAGGATAAATTGTCAAGAGTAGAGGGTATATAATTTCAATTGAAGAGGCTAAGGCTATTTACAATTGAGGTTTTATGTGGTTTCGTGATATTAATTACCATGACACATCAGATTTTTTGTTGATATGACATTCAATTAATGAGGGAAGAGAAGGAAGTAGTATCATCACCATGACATGGTGCTAACTCGTTTCCAAAACAGATGAAACGAAATGAAATGTTCACTGAGAGCCAATCGTTTTATCAGAGAGAAGATATTTCATAAGAGCTAGTTACATTTAATTATACTGGTTAACCTAGGAAATAGTGAAATGAAACTCTCTACTGAGAGATGGTATTTCATTCAGTTGCAAAGCTGATGTGATCTTCTAAAAAACAGTGTTATGAAACCTACCACCGTGAATAGCCTAAGCACACACCACTGCATTACTAGCCCATTTGCCCCTCCGTTGGGCATTAGCAATCAAGTGAAGTGATTGAGATGAGCCTGTAATCTGATTCTTTAACTAAATACTTGGAGGGACCAAACAAATTTGATGTCAACAAGTTGAAAAGAAAAATATACTATCTGATTGACAACTTTTTAATAGAATTTTGCCAGTTAATTGTTGGACCCAAACTCACGTGAATACGGTAACCCGGTCTGTTTGACCAGGGGTAAAAAGATGGACCTGTCGGGTCTCCTCTAAAATATAAACATAAATATATCCACTAATTTCACAGTTAGCTAGCTGGTGGCAATGATGAATGAATCTGCGTTTGACAGGCCCACACCAGTGACCACTGGACACGAGTAGGGAAGAAAAAGGAATCTCAGCACGTGATTGGTCCCAAGAACATTTGTATTTAACTAGTAACAAATTAAAAAAAAATCACCCACCAGTAGATTTAATAGGCGATAAAGCTGACCCTCATCTCTGTTATGAAAATGCGTGACCGATAAATCACGGAAGAATGTTGGAATAGGAATAATTTATTTACAGTTTTTTTGTATGTTTGGTTCAAAACCATTTCAGTTTGAAAACATTTTCTTTTTGTATGTGTAGTAAGTAGAGTGAAGTGGCCAGCGAATTGAACGTTGAGATGGATGGATTTGTTGTAGCAAAACATGGCGGCAGTAGTAACCAGAATAATAATCGGTGTTGTTTCTGAAGAAAAGAAAACGAGGTCAGGTCAGAGCGTGGCGAGGTAGGCTTTGGCGAGCATTTTGCCGAGGGTGACCTGCGCTGCGGTGGTGAGATGCGTGTAGTCGTTGGCGATGGGGAGGCCCTTGGCGTCCACGTACTTGAGGTTGGGCAGCTTCACCGCCTTCTGGGCGTCCCTGACGAGGTCGACGAACTTGCCCTGCCCCGTCGCGATGCCCACCTGGATCACCAGCAGCTCCGGCAGCGCCAGGTCTCGCCTCACGTCGCGCACCATGGCCTCCATGCGCGGCGCGTACACCTCCGCGTCCTCCCGCCGGATCGTGTCGGCTTCCCCTTGGTACCAGAGCAGCGCCCCCAGCTTGGGTCTGGCCTCCCCGCCGTGGCCGACCGTGGCCATCGCCGCCCTGCCTCGCGTCACCATCCGGTCGTACAGCTCCGTGCTACGCGACCAGTTGGCGATGGGCGTGCCGCCCTGCGCGCAGGGGACGAGGCCGATGACGGTGTCCGGCGGGACGGCGCGCGAGGCGAGGACGGCGTGGGCGAAGGGCATGCCGGGGCCGATGCCGAGCACGTTGTGCACGTCGATGCCGGCGTGCAGCGGCTCACGGGCCTCCTCCCAGCGGAGGTCCGGGGAGAGGCGGAGGATGCGCTGGGACGGCGCGCACTCGGGAGGCACCACGCCGTCCCAGGTTTTGCCGTTGCCGCTGGTGGCGCCCCCGCGGCCGCCCATGTTGGACTGACCGGCAAGCAGGAACACCAGCGTCGGGGTGCGGCCTGCAGTGGCCGTGGCGACGAGCAGCAGCAGAAGCAGCAGGGGCAGAGACAGCTTGGCCATCGGGCAGTGGCCGTGCTTCTTGTCCTCCTATCTTCTCTGCTCCGCTACGCCAATGAACGGAGAGAGTAGTAGACAGATCCGGACGAGAAGATGACAGTGAAGAACAATTAATACAAGCACGGACAAGACACCATGGTCATGCTCGTGCACCTCTATCTTACTGAATTAGCTGCGTTCATATACAACCAATCAAACGCATTTAGGATTTTAGGGTAATGCTACATTGCTACTACACACTATTTGTAATTTCTAGCCTCGGTTCCGTATTATTGCAACTTAGAACTAGGTTTAACATTTCATAATATAACGGATTTAAATGGTGTTTCAACGTACCATGAAATATTAAATCTAGTCGTAGGTTTCAATATTAAGACATTCGTAATATGGATGAAAAGGTAGCCTTAAGCATTAAATAAAACCTTGTAGCTAGTCTTACACAGTGTTGAACCACACCATAAGAAAACAAAATTTAAAATGCAACATAAGCTTAAGGTGTGAGCATAAGTCTAAAGTGATAATTTTTGGTGGATCCTACCATAAGTAGGGTCCACTTTAATGCTATCTTTTTTGTTTTCTTCCATTATGCACCAAACAATAATAAATGCTATTTTTGTGGATCCCATGTTAATTTATGAGACAAAGTGAGTATTAGGCTATTCACAATGGGGGTTTATGGGGTATTTCATGACATTAATTACTATGTCACATCAGATTTTTTACTGACATGACATTCAATTATTGAGGGAAGAGAATGAAGTAGTGTCATCACCATGACATGGTGCTAACCCATTTCCAAGACGGATGAAATGAAATGAAACGCCTACTGAGAGCCAAATCGTTTTATCAGAGAGAGGGTATTTTATGAGAGCTAGTTGTATTTAATTACACTGGTTAGCCTAGAAAATAGTGAAATGAAATTCTCCACTGAGAGAGTATATTATTCAGTTGCAAATCTGATGTGGACTTCTAAAAAACAGTATTATGAAACCCACCACCGTGAATAGCCTTATCTACCCACTACTAATTTAAACACGACAATTTAATACCGCTCTTCTTTTATTACATTTTTAGATATTTTATAAAAACCATGTTGTATTTTGATCTGGTTTTCATTTAATATATTATCACAACATCTTTTATCCTACGTACTAGCTGATATGCTGTTTAATGCTACCAAAACTAACAAACATTTTTAATCCCTTCATTGGGTTGCCGTTCCATTTAAGCCTCCATGATTGGCTCTCATGAAGCTCTATCCATACGTATGTCATAAGCATTCCTTATTCAGTAGCAGATCTAGGAGGCATAAGAGCGAAAAACAACTTTAGTACTAGGCTTTTTATTTGTACCATTGTACTATTAGGCTAGTAGCTAGCCTAGCTGAATTAGTAATGGCTCAGCCTAGGGCAAGGCATCGTCTTAGGCCCCGTTTGGATGACCTTCTTTATTTTTAGGACTAAAACTTATTTATTTTAGTAGAGACTAAAGTTTAGTCCTCTTATTTGGATGTAGGAACTAAACATCATTTAATGAGAACTTCATAAATGAGGATAGAGTGTGCATGTTACTTTTAGTCCCAATAAGCAATATCCAAGGGACTAATGGACTAAACTTTAGGGACTAAAGTTTAGTCCCAATAAGCAATCCTGTATGGGATTTTAGGGACTAAATGAGACTAAACTTTAGTCTCTAAAAATAAGCAACTCCAATCCAAACGGGGTCTTAAGTTTGTCCCTACCCATATTATTGAAGGGCGTTTGATCGGAAAAGTTTTGTGTCAAATCGGATGTTTGGACATCAATTTGAAAGATTAAATGTGAACTAATTATAAAAATAATTGAAGAATCGGAGGATTATTCGTGAGACGAATTTATTAATCCTAATTAATCCATGATTAGCAAATGTTTACTGTAGCATCATATTGTCAAATCATGACGTAATTAGGCTCATTAAATTTGTCTCGTGAATAATCCAACGAATATGAATGAGTTTTATAAATAATCTATATTTAATACTCTGGAATAACATCCCGTGCGAATCTAACATAGTATAAACGTCATCATTGTTTATCATTAAGCGTCGTACGATTACGTTGAGTATATACGAAAAATACGGAGTCTAATTTGCAGCATTTATCATTTGCCTAAACGAGCCTAAGCATATATGTCCTACTCAAGTAGCTGGATATCATGTCAGACCAGCACGGAGTTTTAGTGGGTGTTTTGTTCCATGGATTAAAGTTTAGTTATGTTTAGACATTAATTTGTAGGATTAAACGCAAACTAATTATAAAAATAATTGTAGAATCTGAGGATTGAGATGTTTTTTTCACAAATGTCCATATTACCCTCCTCCCTCCTTCCTCTCTGTGCCTGCGCTCGGCGCCGCCACCTCCTCTCTGCCGTCGGCCAGCATGGCTCCGCCGTCGTCCCCAGCACCCCTCTCCACGGCCACACGCGCGGCGTCTTCCACCGCGACCTGAAGCCCGAGAACCTCCTCGTCGACGAGAACGGCGACCTCAAGGTCTCCGATTTCGGCCTCTCCGCCGTCGCCGACCAGTTCCACCCCGACGGCCTTCTCCACACCTTCTGCGGTACCCCCTCCTACGTCGCGCCGGTGACCAAGGATCTTCCCCAGCTCGTAGCGCCCGAGCAGGAGCCCCCCTCGCTTGCCCGCCTCCCCGGCCACGGGGGACGGCCGCTGTCCCTGCGGCGACGGGTCCCCAGCGGACGGGCGGCGTGCAGACGTCGGAGGCGAGGCGGGATGCCATTTCCAGCTGTAACTTCCGCGCGAGGCGGTCGGCGCCGACCGCGACGAAGCAGGCCTCGGCGTACTTCTCCTCGGCCTCCACGAGACGAATTTATTAAGGCTAATTAATCTATGATTAACAAATATTTACTATAGCATCACATTGTTAAATCATGACGTAATTAGGCTTATTAGATTCGTCTCATAAATAATCTATCGATTATGAATGAATTTTATAAATAATTTATATTTAATACTCCAAAAAAATATTCAAATATACTGATATGATGATATGATGAGGCTAAACTTTTGAAATTATGAACCGAACGACACGATGATCTTTTTATTTTTTTTCGTAAATATATATAAAAATTATTCTAAAACTAGATATGAAATTCAACGCCAGCCCTGTTAACGCTGAGATTTGTGCCTTGCTAGCATTAAGTGGTTGATGTGATGCGTAGTTTCCTTATTTGCCTAGTGAAGCAAAACCTGCATCCTTTTTCTTTCTCTTGATTGATGTAGCACTAATTAAGACCACCCTCTCACTGTAGCACCGGCACGCGCATGATTCCCCTGTTTTCACTTAACGCCAGTACAACCTACTCCCATCCAAGTAGTATCCTTGTTCCCATGTCGCCCAAACACTAGCTCTTCATGTGCTCACGTCATGTCGATGCCATACTGTTGCGCCTACCATGGCGGTGGTGTTGAGGGTCAGCCCCAACCCCAACGGCATTGAGGTACTAGAGCTACTGTCATTGAGCTCTATGCGCCGCTAGCGTTTAGTGGTTGATGTGGCGCTGAGTTGACCATGAGGACCACCACCGCCATAGGCACATACTTCTTAAAGCAAGTTTAATAATATAGCTAGTTGTTAGCTTTATATTTGTGCCATGTCACATATAGCTAATCTAATAGTCAACTCATATAATAGCTAGTTGGCTATATATATCATACATTTAATGTGTAACATATTACACCATCTCACAATATTCATTGAAACCTGTGTATGAGTGGACTGTTAACTAGTAGCCCGCTTTTATTCTCTCTCCTTTCTTCTCTCCTTCACCTCACTACTAATCTGATGTGGCAAGTCTTATAGCCTGCTTACATAAGCTTATTATACTTGCTCTTATGGTCTTAAACATCCGCAGGCTCTACCCCGTCCCCTTTACCTTCCTTTCTTGTTGTTCCCAATTTACTCGTGAACCTTTCTTTGTTTCCTTGTTTGCCCGGTGAACTAAAGCACGCGTCTCTTTTCTTTCTCACATGAACAATAGAGGCCACCATGTCACTGTAGCAGCACCACACAATTCCATATTTTCATTTAATGCTAGTACAACTTGCTCCCACCCAAGTAGTGTCTCCGCTCCCATGCCGCCTAAACGCTAGCTCTTCCTGTGCTCACGTCATGCCAATGCCATGCTACTGTGACGTTATCAACGTTCACGTGGTCACACCTACCATGATGGTGGCGCTGAGGGTCAATGCAAGCCCCATAGGCACTAAGGTTGAATAGCTCATCGCTAGAGCCACTAACGCTGAGCTCTATGCCCCGCTTGTATTCAATGGTTGATGTGGCACCGAGTTGGCCATGAGGTCAGCGCCAATGAGACTGGCACAAACCCTTAGCACCACCACCACATACGATGACTTCTTAGGGTCTTAAATGCTCACTGGCTCTACCCCTCCCCTTTACCATGTACCCTTCCTATTGCTCTCAATTGCCTCGTGAACCTTTCTCAGTTATTTTGTTTGCTCGGTGAACCAAAGCTTGCATCCTTTTTCTCTAGAGTGATGCATTAATAGTTGAGGCCTCCATGTCACTATAGCATCAAACACTTCCCTATTGTCACCTCATGCAAGTACAACCCGCTTCTATGTCGCCCAAATGATAGGTATTCCTATCCTTACGTTGCGCCGATGCCATGATATTGTCCCACTAGCAATGCATGTGCGGTCACACCTACCATGGTAGTGACACTAAGGGTCAACGCCATACCCATTGGCGTTGACCTCAGTACCAACTTAGTGTCACATCTATCACTGAACGACAACAAGGCACATAGCTCAGCGCTAGACCCTAGCGCTGAGCTATTCAACCTCAGTGCCAATGGAGCTGGCGCTGAACTTCAGTTCTAATCCTTAAATAAGTTTTTACAAGGGTTTATTTGTGAAAAGTGTTTAAAAAGATCTAAATTGTAAAAATTCATGGAGTTCTACTTGTCTACAAATTATAAGCGTTTTATAGTGATTTTATAGCTATATTTAGTCTATCTTGTGCTTTTTTCTGAAATCTTTGTATAACACAGGTTTAGAATGAGTGGTTTCCCTTTATCTTTGAATAGGGCAAAGTGTTGAAGCACACAATAACTATTTTGTGCAAAATAGATATAAGTTTGGCTGTTTAGGGTTATCTCTTTTGCAGAATTGTATAGACTTATGGAGCACCAATAGATGCTACAGATGATTATATTGTAATTGGTGAAAGCACTATTATCAAGAGTCTTCGGTGGTTTGTAAAAGCTATAATTGAAGTCTTCGGAGATGAGTACCTGAGATCACCATATGAAAATGACACAATAAGATTAGTTGCAATTGGAGAGTAATGAGGTTTTCCTAGAATGTTTGGTGGCATTGACCGTATGCATTGGAAGTGGAAAAAATGTCCTTCAACACGGCAAAGTATGCACACCAGCCATGTCCACAAGCCCACTATTATTCTTGAAGTTGTTGCATCTCAGGACTCTGTATTTGGTATGTTTTTTTGGTCTACCTAGATTACACAATGACATAAACATTCTTCATCTTTCACTTACCTCCTGAACTCTTTCGAGGTGTTGGATTCAAACTAAAGCATACGAATGGATCTTCCTCATTAGTCCAAGTCCATTCGACTGTATAGACATCAAATTTCTTGCTTTTGCTAGATGATTGCTCACCGACATTCAACAGCTAGAGCGCTTCACAATATTTGACTAATATCAGTGAATGTCTGATCATGCATTGATTCTCTAATGTGGACAAACAAACCATCAAATGCAAGATCATCCAATTCCTTATCACTAATAGTGAAGCTATACCATCGGCTTTTAATGTCTAGAAATCTTTGAATGTAAGAGTCAATTGTTTCACTAGTTTGTTGCTTAACCGATCTCAAAGTATCTAGCTAACATTCTATTTCACTAGAAGAGAATTGCATGTGAAACTTTTGGACTAAATCTTCCCAAGTAAAAATAGAATGAGTGGAAAAAGACATAAACCATTCATAAGCAGTTGCACATAAAGATGAAGATAACAAGCTAATCTTATGCTCATTGCAACTACTCACCTCACCACACTGGACTAACAACTGTGCTATATGATCACTTGTGGTCTCAGCATCATTGCCACTGAATTTCACGAATTCCGACATTTTCAAATCATCAGGGAATCTGCAATAATCAAAATATATATGACATGACTTTTGTTTAAACCGATCTTTTGACTAAACCTCTAGATATTCTATGCGCGTGGTATACACTTTCTTCTTCAACACTTTGGGCCTTGTGTTGCTATGTTGTTGTGCTATTGGCATAAACGGAGAGGGCACAATGAGAGTGTGAGTGGGACTGATCCGTTGGCCATGAGGACTAGTAGCAAAGTCATTATTTTGGATCGGCGTATAATGTGCGTCAATGCTTGCTATTGGTACATGCAAATAGATGGAACATGGAGGGCTAATAGGTGGCACTGAAACAGTATCAGTAGGGTGAGGATAATAACCTTGAACCGACGTGGCATAGAAGGTCGTTTGCCTAGGCCCACACACATGTGGAGTAGCGAGGGGCACAACAGGCATGGGCAATGATAGCACGCGCCAGTCAGACCGGCCTGACGTGGCTGGTCGGACCGACCACGCTCGTCCGGTTGGACCGTCCAACTAGGTCCGGTCAGACCGACGTTTGTCGTGGATGCAATCGCGCCGGCCTGACGGTCAATTGTCACTATCAGGCATGCATCGGTCGGACCGGCTCTGAAGTCGGTCAAACCGACTATTGCTATCGGCGTAGTGGTACCTAGGTGAAGGCTGAGTACAACAGGTTGACATGCCAACCATGTTCATTTGGTTGGACCGGTCAACATGGTCCGGTCAGACCGATAGGGGCCAGAGGGGCCTCGACCATAAAAGCCGAGGCTACATACGTGATATCTCTCCCCATGCTCCCATCCATCCTACTGCGTATGCGATGAATAGGGGGAGTGCTAGAAATCGTAATAGGGGAATCGACTTCGAAAAAACCAAATCTTCTAAACATTACCTCTACCCTAGAGTTTACTTCGAGACCCAAACGTTTGTCAAACACGGTGATAACCGCTCGACCTACTTTGTAAACTATTTCTTGTTCGAGGTCCGGGGGAAGTGGGAAGAGGAGGAGGTTACCTTAGTTGGCGTGGCGATGGTGATAGATCTAGTGTCGCGATTGACAAACGCGTCGCCTATCTTGACGTACCTCCCAAGCATGCGAGCGTGAAGCTCCTTCGTCTTAGTTCAATTTCCGCATGATCCTCTTCTAAGAGGTCCTCCAAAGTGGAGATAACAGAGTCATCGTCATCCTCCGTGTTCCTCGCCATGCCTATCGGCGTAGAGAGTACTATTGGTGTAGTCGTAGTGGTCATACCTACTACCGACGTAGTTGTTCTTGGAATATGTCTCCCCAGTGGAGTCGCCAAAAAGTTTGTTGACGCTAAAATCCGACGACGAAGCGCCAAACACACGGATGTCGGTTCGACGATCCAAAAGCACATGGATACTTAGGGATAGACCTAAGCATAACACGACGCCGACGTCGCATTTCAATGACCCTTGATCATGACAAGGGGGTATGGATGGAGTTGCCAGGCAACCAAATCAAATTACGAGAATACGACTCGATTAACTGAGGTGTAAGGGGGAATAGTTCAAACCGGCCAAATAGGGTCGGTTGGACCGAAGTTGGCCGGGTGGTCACACCGGCCAAGGCGAGCCGGTCAGACCAACAACAGGCCGCTGGTCGTACCGGTGGTGCGAAGTGGTGGCCGAACCCTTCGGTGATGCGAAGGGGGGTTCAACGGTGCGAAGAGTGACTCCGGCGATGTTTAGGGGCTCCGGTGCGTATAGCGGAGGGTAGCTGAAGGGGACCTCCGGTGCGTGGTGCGGAGTGGAGTCGGAGGGTCTTCGGCGTGCAGTGCGAGGGGTAATCGGAGGGGCCTCCGCGTACGATCGGTCAGAAGGGAGAACGGGCCAATCGGGTGTCGTCGGTCAGACCGGCCTTTGCCGGCATGACCCAGTCAGGCCGACTAGAGTTGGCCAGTTGGATCGGCCGTCGATGTAGTGAGCACCTCGGTTCACCGGCGAATGCGCCAACAGTGAGGGCTTTGTGCAGGGGGTTCTTGGCGATGAAGATGAGCACTTTGCCTCCTGCAAAACACGTAAAAACAGTAGCAACTCGTTTTAGGGACCGGATCAATAGATTAGATTGATAGAAACCCGTAACGAGGGCGAAACAGGAGGTTTTCGGATCAAACCCACAAAGAAATCGCGATAACGTGGTGAAATACGGATAATTTATGGATCAAATTGACAAAGAGCTACTTCTAGGTCTAATTCTAGAGCAAGGAAAATAATGCTAGGGAAAGAGATAAAGAGAGATAGTAGATTGAAAGCGAAAAGAACGATTCAATGCAGTGCCGCCAGGGGGGTCTTCTTGAATCGACCTTGGCCCTTTATATAGTGGTTGGTCTTGCGATATTTGGAGGTTATCCACGTCCTGGGGTGATTCCAAATTATTTGGATAAGATCTCAGGTTGTTAGAATAAGTTTAGAGATAAAATTCCCTGAAATCTCTCGTTTAGGGTTCGGACTCGGCCTTTATCGGTCGGACTAAGTCCGTGCACCGGTCAGACCAGATCTACATGGCCGATTTGACCGACCAACTATGGTCGGTTAGACCGAGGGTCCCATTAGCCATTTTAGTGCCAAACTTGGGTGTCAACAGTATGGTTACTGAAGACGAATCCTAGGTCACTGCAAAAGTGCTTCTGTTGGAGTCAGATCATAGTACCCAACGACGACCGATGGTAAACATGGATGGAAGGCACGTCATGGTGACATTCGTGAGCAGTCGCACATAGCACTTCCCAAAAACCCTATTCGCCCTTTGTCAGTGCATGATCATAAGGATGAGAGGTTCCAAAGACCTGCTCTCTCATTCCCGGTGCACTCTAGTAGATGGGATAGAGTAGACTACGGTGACAACACAACAGAGAGAAGACAACCAAAACCCTAGATCGGTTCTATTGTTTGGTATATTGAACTGTCCAGATAGACAGGTATTCATATAAGAGCAACTAAATCTCATGTCGTGATCATGATCTCATTCAAGTCGGTTTCCATATAACCATATCCTAGAAACTACGTCAGGTTCTCAAAGAATTGGAACGATAAAAGGTAAGATCGAGTCTCTACCGGACAAGGAGTCAGATTTTAGGAACACGTGGGCGGGCTCGGTAGGCCGACCCCGACCTCCGAGTCCTAGCTCGGGTTAGGCACTCGACAGTGCTGACCCTAACTCCCGAGTATTTAGCTTGGATTTGGCACTCGGGAGTGTCGACTCCTAAGTCTGACTCCTGACTATTCGATATTTCCTTTTCATGACATGGGCTTTTGAGATTTATTTAGGAAGTTTTGAAATATTCATATGGGTCTATCCCAAAATTCAAGCAATCCCCATTAGATCTAAAATACCCATTTAGATATTTGTATGATTCTCACTACTGTTTGATATACTAGCGTTTTAGTGAGAACTGTTAAGTTGAACTCGCCTTGATTTTTAAGCTACACTCATCCACAACTTGAACAATGGACTATGCCTTGAATTGTAAGTTTTTTGTGAACGAGTTTCACTCAAATTCATAACTAGTACCTGGCTGCCAGTAGCCTACCCTACAGGTGAAGCATATGTGTCGTACTCCCTGGTCACATAATGAGCTTATTAGAGATCACCCAAGTTTCATGGACTCTGACATTAAACATTTAGACTCATATAGGTGTATTATTTCAAGAATGATCTATAGGGTAGCATCTTCGCTAATTAAATATAATAGAATACAATATGGCATAAAGCCATCCAGCCTTACAATATCTAAGAATATTGCATCTTCACTTAGAGAGAGTTTAGGAATTAATAATTACTCTCTTCAATTAACCAATAGTTTGTTTTTCCTAGGTCCTAATTAACAGGATCTCCAATCACATAGGTTGGGTTACCACTATGGCAACTCTTATGGATCTCACACTCATCTGACTCGATGAATTTTCTATCACATTCTGTAATAGCCTTTTTGTAAATGGATCTGCTAAGTTTGTCTATTTGAATATAAGTCACACTTATTACACCAGAGTTTCTCAACTTCCTTATAGACTTCAGCCGTCTTTTAATGTGTCTTGATGACTTCGCATTATCCTTAGCATTGTTCACTTTGACTATCACAGTTTGATTGTCATGGTTTATAAGGATAGTTGACACTGGTTTTTCAACCACATGCCTATCCGCAGTTGTTGTATCTAAAGCAAAAATTCTGCTTCCATAGTTGACCTCATCAAAATGGTCTATTTGCAAGACCTCCATGAATTGCACCACCTCCAAGAGTAAAAACATACCCAATTATGGCATAAAGCTCATCAACATTAGATATCCAGTTCGAATCACTATATCTCTCAAGCACAGTGGGGTGCCTAGAATAGTGAATCCCATAACTCATAATACATATATACTAGGTAGTGCATGCATAACCCTTTCAAGTGCATGTCAGTGATCACTACCCGGGTTGGACATGAACTTGCTCACTTTGCTCACAACAAATGATATGTTGGGTCTCATTGCGCTAGCTAGGTACATGAGTGAACCAATTATCTAAGAGTATCTCAATTAATCTTTAGCATTTTTTGTTCTTTTGAAGTATCACACTAGGATCATAATCTGTTAGAGAAGATTTGTTATCTTTATAGCCGAAAGGCTCAAGACCTTCTCCAAATAATGAGATTGCAAAAGTGTAATCTCATTCTCGTCCTTAAACAGTTTGATGTTCATAATTACATTAACTTCTCTTAGATCTTTCATATCAAAACTCTTTAATAGAAAATACTTGACATCATTGATCACATCTAGGGATGAAAACGGAGCGGAAACGGACGGAAATGAGTGCTATCATATCCGTTTTCGTATTTTTTTACGGAAACGAAAACGAATACGGATATACCGGAAACGGATACGAAAACGGATATCATCGGAAACGAATACGGACCGAATAAGGAGCGGATACGAATACGGAACGGAATATCTATCGGAATTATAAAAAACCCTTAATATATGAAAAAAGTACGATAAACAAATAAATAGGTTCAATTTACACACATATTAATAAATGATAAATACATATAATAAAGTAAAAACAAGTTTTATTTTATTTATAATGAATATATATTATTTATTTTTAGAAAATAATTATATATTAATTTAAATTAAATTGTTTAATATTTTATGAATAGAATATAGTTTAAATTTTATATAATGTAAAAAAGTAAAAGCTAATATTCTATATAATGCAGTAAAAATTGTGAAAACGGAAACTTTCCGTTTTTGTTATGCGGAATATTCCATTTCCGTATCCGTTTCTGTCGGAAACCGCTGTTCCGTTTCCGTTTCCGTTTCCGCTTAAAAAATTCCGTTTCCGTTTCCGCTCCGCAATTTTCCGTATCCGTTTCCGCATAACCCTCTCCGTTTCCGTTTTTTCCCGGAATAGACGGAAACTTTCCGCTTCGTTTTCATCCCTAATCACATCAATG
This sequence comes from Zizania palustris, assembly GCA_019279435.1. Taxonomy (NCBI): domain Eukaryota; kingdom Viridiplantae; phylum Streptophyta; class Magnoliopsida; order Poales; family Poaceae; genus Zizania; species Zizania palustris. The sequence continues at coordinate 46,229,823 of JAAALK010000286.1, read as the reverse complement.
TTTGTGTCAAAGATCAGTATGTCATCGATGTACAAGCATAATATAACTCCTTCGCCCCCACCATGTCGATAATATACACATCTATCGACCTTGTTTATGACAAAGCCCACAGAAGATAGAGTTCTGTCGAATTTCTCATGTCATTGCTTAGGTGCTTGTTTCAGGTCATTCAAAGACTTTAATGATTTACACATGTTGCTCTCTTGACCATTCACTATGAACCCATCAGGCTAATCCATGTAGATCTTCTCATCAAACACTCTATTTAGGAAAGTTGTCTTTAGATCCATTTGATGAATGATAAGACCATATGAGACATCTAGGGAAAGTAATGCTCTGATTGTGGTCAGTCTAGCAACAGGTGAATAAGTGTCGAAAAGTCTTCGTCTTTCTTTTATGTATAACCTTTGGCCCTAAGCTGAGCCTTGTACTTCTCAATAGTACCATCAAACCTAAACTTCTTCTTGAACATCCACTTACAACCCACAGTTTTGCAACCATACGATCGTTCAATGAGTTTCCATGTGCCATTGGATAGAATCAAGTCCATTTCAGTATGGAAAGCTTCTTTCAAATCATCTGCATCCGGAGATGCATATGCCTTGGCAATGGTCGTAAGAGTGTTATCCGCAAGATACACAGTGAAATTATCACCAACAAATTTTATAACCATTTGTCTCTTACTCTTCTAGGAGCTTCACTATCATCCTCCTTAAGGATTTTCTCAAACCGATCATGTTGGTTAGAAGACTCAGAGTTAAAAGGTGTATTAGGTTCAGGAATGATCTATTCAGAGTATCTAGCAATGTTATGCATATATTTCATAGGAAACATATTCTTAAAGAATGTAGCATCATGGGATTCCAAAATAGTATCAACATGCATATCAGACACCTCAGATTTTACAACCAAAAATCTATATGCCATGCTACTGTGAGCATAGCCTAGAAAGACGCAATCCACTATCTTAGGTCCTAACTTGCGTTTCTTCTTGATTAGAACATTGACTTTCACTAAACATCCATAAATCTGCAAGTAAGAAAGTGATGGTTTTCTATCAGTACATATCTCATATAGAGTTTGTTCTTTATTCTTACTAGGAACACTATTTAGGACGTGACATGTAGTCAACATAGCCCCCTCACCATGCCTTTGATAAACCAATAATATCTAACATGGAATTAAACAAGTTAGATAGCATGCGGGTTTTCCTCTCGACAACCCCGTTTGATTCGGGCGAATAGGGAGGCATCCTCATGAATAATACCGTGTTCCTCATAGAATTCATCAAATATTTTGGGAAAGTATTCACCACCATGATCTGACCTTAAACGTTTGATCGTTCTGTCTAGCTGATTTTCAACTTCAGCTCTATAGATTTTAAAGTAGTCTAATGCCTCATCCTTAGATTTTAAGAAATATACATTACAAAGTCTAGATGCATCATCAATCAATGTCACGAAATATCTCTTTTTGTCCTTTGCCAACACACCATTCATCTCGTAAATATCAAAATGTATGAGTTCTGGAGGTGTCAAGTTTCTCTCCTCAGCCGCCTTGTGAGGATTCTAAGGTTGCTTCGATTGCACACAACTATGGCATTTAGAACCTTTGACAATGGTAAAATTTAGAATTAAACTCATACTAGACAATCGAGACATCAAGCCAAAATTAACGTGACATAAACATGAATGCCAAACACTTGCATTAACACTAATATTGCCACAAATATGGTTCACTGACTTATTGCTAATATCTAAAAGGAAACAACAGAAAAAATCCTCCACGATCATTGACTTTACTAATGAATTTTCCATGTTTTGACATGACTAATATTGGCGTAAAAGATTACACTAACATGTTCAAATAGCCTTAAAGGGCTAGCTTAGAAAAGAAGATTAAGTTTGGACTGGATCAGACCTCCGAGAAGGATAATAACCTTAGTCCAATTAGAAGTGTGTTCTATTACTGAGTTCCCCCCGTCCCTATTATAGTAGAGAAGATAGGTATTTATAGGCAAAGATACACCAGGAAAATACTATTATGTCCCCTAGTTACAACCGTCATAGTGGACTCTATTCACAAGACTTCATAGGGGCAGAATAGTAAAAATGTGTGTGAACGAGACTTATAAAGCAAACGTCTTGTCCTAGATTACAGTGTTCCTTTGAGACGAAGCCTCTATGGGGCCAAGGGGTTCTTCAGAGCCATTAGATCTCCTGGGGGCTTCAGGCCCCCCTGTGACGACTTTTGGAGCTCTTACCGAGAGGCTCCAAATCTGCTACTTCGAAGCACCCTGTCGGTGGTCCCTCGACCACTGCTTCGCTCGAGGTACTCGCCTCGTAGGGCTAGGATAGATTTACACAAATCGGTATTATGCATTTGATTCTCTTCATGAACATTACATAAATAAAGTTTGACCTAGCCCAGGGGGCCTTACCGGGGGTCTTGAGCTTCTGTCTCGGCCTCCACTTTGGCTCTGCTGGTACTTCTATGACTTTGAGAAGGAGGCGATGTTGATCACTTTCGACTGGAAGTGCCTCCAGCCCCACTGGGAGTCATTTGGCCCTGCTCCGATGACACAGATCGAGGAGGGCTTGGGACCCTTGCTTCGGGGGCTTTTACTTCTAGGGCCCACACATGGGTGATGACTGTAGTTCTTCGGAGCTGCCCTTCCTCCGACTAGGCGTACTCTTCGAAGTACGTCATCAACTGGGCTACCAAAGATATGGGTTTTCGGCAGAGTTTATCTAGGAGGCCAAGATTGGTGACGCCTTCGCAAGCGGCATCAACGATGGAAAATATGGACAACCCATTGATTTGGGACTTCGTGTGAGCGAAGAATTGAGAATATTGGCGTAGTGTTTCTCCCAGCTGCTGTTTCACTTGGAAGAGGCTTCCCATGGACATCGGGGCCACGAAGGTTCCCTAGAAGTTATTGATAAATTTATTTTTCATGTGTTCCCATGACTTCACGGATCCTAGCTTTAATGATCGGAACAATCAGAGTGTGATCCCTTTGAGAGCAAGGGGGAAGCTCTTCTCCATTGTGTTGTGCACCCCTCTGCTAGCCTCTATCACCAAGGCATAGGAGCGGGAGAACTCTCAAGGGTCCATGTCCCCGAAGTATTTGGGGGAGTTTGGCCTCTTGGAATCTAGGGTTGAAGCGCACCCTCTACAAGTCAGAGTGCAGTGGATAATCTTCGTCGAAGGATTTGTTTTTCTTTCCTTTCCTGGGCTCTTGATCTTCAAGTTCGCTTACTGCGATGACCTTGGGGAGTGATGATGGTTCGTCTAGCCTGCTCTGGATGTGGGGTTGGTCCACTGCCACCTGCAGCCTGTCAGCATATCTATAGCTCCGCCATGAGCTAGGCCATCTCGGCAGCCATGGCGTCGTGTAGACTCCAGCTTCCTCCAGAGTATGCTTCTAGGTCTTGCGATCTAGTGAAGTCGATTCAGAGTGTCATCGAATCCGAAAGGATGTATTCGTCTTGGTGGAGGCCAATCGTCCCTTGCAGAATGGGATCCTAAAGGGCCGCGAATACACCCATGGCCCCTGTGGGGCCTCCTACCGTAGAGGGGATCAAAGTGTGCTCTTCGGTCCCTGGTATAGGGTTCGGTGCCACAGGGGCAACATTGTCTGGAAGGTCTACCTTAGAATAGGAGATTAAGTTCAGACTGGATCAGGCCTCCAAGAAGGATAACAAACTTGGTCCAATTCTAAGTGTGTTCTATTACTAAGTTCCCTCTATCCTTGTTATAGTAGAGAAGATGAGTATTTATAGGCAAATATACAACAAGAAAATACTATTTTACTATCTAGTTACAACCGTCATAGTAAAATCTATTCATAAGACTACATAGGGGCATAACAGTAAAGACGTGTGTGAACGTGGATTGCAAAGTAAACATCTTGTCCTGGATTACGACGTGCCTTCGAGATGAAGCCTCTATGGGGCCAATGGGTTCTTCAGAGCCATCAGATCTCCTAGGGGCTTCGAGCGCCCTATGACGGCTTACGGAGCTCATACCGAGAGGCTCCAGATCTGTTACTTCAAAGTACCCTTCAAGGTCGCCGAAGGGCTTCAAACCTTCAGAGTTGTTCGTCTAAACGTACGACTGATGGGATTATTGAGAAACCAAGGGTTGGTTTCAGAGTCTGTGATGAGTGATTGATAGATTTTATCCTCTGGATTCGAAGGGGTACCTCCGAACGGTGGGTCCGTTTGCTGCGGCTGTTGCAGTGGAGTGTGCCTGTCGGAGGGGTCCGACAGTACACGATGATCTGACTGTACCGAAGGGTTCGGTACTTTGGGCGGTACACCAGAGTGTGTACTAGAGGTTGTTTACCCGGAGAGGTCTCCGGGGTACTGGATACACTTGTCTGTCTGTTTGTGGTGCGTAGGTGACTTCGGAGGCAACGGACGATTCGCAGCAAGTGAACCTGGGTCAAGCGGGAGACTTGATGCCAGACGAGCGGGGAGCTCGATCACGAAGGTTGCGAGGGGTCAAGGTTGGTCCTCGGGTCAAGGTACGCCAAGCGAAGGCAGAGGGTGTGGAGCATGGCTCCGACCGAAGGTACCCCGAGGCGAAGTCCTCGGAGGCGAGGCACTTCGAAGGGACTCCGAATGGAGTGACTTCAAAGTATGGTGGTCAAAGTGCTCAGCAATGAGGCAAAGCATTCGAAGTGTGCTCCGGATGGAGGCACTCGAAGGTTTACCCGACAGAGGTCTCAGAAGTTGAGGTGCATCGTAGGCATGGTCCGGGTGAGGTTCGTCGAGGAGTGTGCTCAGGGAGAGACACTGCGACGAAGTGCTCATGGAATGCTTCATGCGGAGGCCTTGGACGAAGGAGGGACTTCGAAAGGTGGTACTCCGAAGGTGGGGCTTCGGAGTGTGGCTGACTTGAGGTACTTCGGCCATACATGGCTTCGGTACACGGACTGATGGAGTTCGAGCTGGGAGTAGCTGCGAAGCCATGGTGGTCCACTCTGGAGGTGATGGCGCGAAGGCTCAAGGGCTTTGACGGCTTCGGCTCAAAACCGTCACTGTATCGGAGGCTGACTTCGGTGAAGCGAAGGCCGTCAGGCTCAAGGCTTCTCACCGAAGCTACCGCACCCCTCGCGTGCGATGGGGGGCTTCAGAAGAATCCAAAACTGCAAAGGCTGACCGTGTCTGCTCTGCAAAAGCTGATGCTCTCTCCTCTGCAAAGTTGACAAAAAAAGCCTCCAAATAAAGTAGACTACCAACTGTACCCCCTGTTCTGATGAGACAAAATCAGTGTAAACCCTAGGGGTAAAGTAGTCTATTCACAGGGCTGAATAGTGCCTATAAATAGTGGAGGTTAGCTAGGAAACAATAACACTTTGAGCAGCAATTTTAGAACTCCTGTGCTAGCCGCCACATACTCTTGTATTCATCCTGTGAGTTCATTTTGTATTCCCTGTTCAAGCAATGAAACTTTGATTCTGTTTTCATTTACTGCTTGAACTTGTATGCCTGTTTGCACTGCAAGTTTTGATTTTCTTCTGCTCTACTTCTTCCTGGTTCGAGTGTGTGCACTGGGGTGTTTTTGGAGAAGTGTGTGAGTGATCTGTGCTTGTGAAGTGTGTTTTTCTCAGTGTGTGTTCGCTCTGTGTAAACTGAGGCTAGTCCTCTCTGATTACTAGCGAAGCACTGTTCTTGGCTTAACTCGAAGCCTGTTATCTTCCCTATCAGAGTCCTCAGCGCAGTGTGTTCAGTGTACGTTCCGACCTTAAAAATACGAAGCCTAGTACCAGTTACTCGTGCAAAGTGTCTGGTCGAAGTCCTTAGAGAGAAATCATCTCTTGCGAAGGGTGAAGTGCGAAGTCTGCTCGAAGGCACCCAGTGTGCGGAGCATGCACTGACTTAGCAGAGTTAAGTTTTTGGTGGTGTGGGTGGAGCGAAGTCTTCTTGACTTCAAACTTTTGCTCTTTGCGAAGTCTGGTTTCGGAGCAGTGAAATACCTCCGAACCAGAACTTCGAAGGGTGTGTTCCAAGCCTGTTCCGCAGAAGACAGAACTAAAACAAAATGTTATTTTTAGCCTGAAATTTTAAAAGCTCCCATTCATCCCCCTCTGGTTGCCGTTTCTAGTCCAACAATTAGTATCAGAGCAGGTTAAGATCACCAGTTGACCTTAACCGGTTTCGTGATCTGTTGGTGACATGGACAGAGTTAGTAAAATACCTCTTTTCGATGAGATGGATTTTGCATACTGGAAGGTGCGCATGGAAGCTTACTTGCTAAGCCAAGGAAATGCAATTTGGGAGATTGTGGACTCACAATACTCCATCCCTGAAACCAGCACTTCTCAAACAGAAAAGGATCAGTATAATACCAACTCCAAGGCTAGAAATATACTGTTCATTGGTTTGAGTCGGAGTGAGTTTGATAGGGTTCAACACCTAAGGACAGCTAGGGAAATTTGGACTACACTCACTATTTTTCATGAGGGCTCTACACAGATTAAGGCTAGGCGCCAAAGCACGTACAATCAACAGTATCAGCTGTTTGTGCAGGCACCTGATGAATCTATAGATGCCATGTTTTCTCGCTTTGATGCGATAGTGAGTAACTTGCGGTCCAACGAGACGCTTGCTTACAATGATCATGATAGGGTTATCAATCTTCTCTATGCTCTTGATCGTAGCATATGGGAAGTGAAGATATCCAGCATTGAGGAGTCCACAGGTTATGATACATTGACCTGTGATGAGCTCTTCAGCAAGCTGAAGTCCATAGAGATTGCCAAGGCATCTCTTGCAGTGCACAGAAACTCTTTGTCATAGCCATTGGCACTAGTTTCTAGCACTAGCCGTGGCACCACTGCAGAACCAAGCACATCTGGTACTTGTGTTCTTGCAGGAGGTTTTTCTTTGTCCTCCCTGGTCTCCGTCACTAAGGAGCAGGTGGATACTCTGGATGATGAAGAGCTTGCTCTCATTGCTAGAAGGTTCACCCATTTTCATCATAAGAGACGGGATCAAAGGAGAAGCGACTTTAGTGGTTGTTTTGAGTGTGGCGACACTTCTCACATCAAGGCCAACTGTCCTAAACTCAACAAGAGAGATGAGAGTGAGCGCCCCAAATACCACAAAAAGGAGAGGAAACCCTTTGTGAAGGGCAAGCGCGGCAAGGTGGCTAAGAAGGTAGCCAAAGCCGCTTCCAGAGCTTTTGTTTCTACTCTCAGCGACATCGACACTTCCTCAACTGAGGAGTCGATCTTTGATGAGGAAGATAAGTCTCTAAGGAAGGAGGAGAAGAAGGACAAGAAGGGACGAGATTTCACCGGCTTTTGCTTCATGGCCGACAGCGATCACAGTGGCGATGAGCTTGACTCATCTGAGGTACCATTATCCTATGACCAGCTTTCAATTAAATTATATGAACTGAATGAGGTAGTTCTTCGTTAGGATAGGTTGCTTGTGCAAGCCACTAGAGATAGCAAATACCTTAGACTTAGGATAGAATCTGTTTCTACTGATTATGTCTTGCTTAAGTCTAGGATTAATGATGCTGAATGTGAATCTTGCACTGTTGTCATGAGTGAGCTTGCTTAATTGCGTTATGTGCATGCTCAAACTCTTTCTGAGCTTGAGACAGCACAGAAGCAGCTTTTGATGGTTGATTCTAGTCCTCATGATATAAATGTATGCATGAACTGTTCTTTATTACGTAAGAGCATTGATTTACGTGATAAGCATGTCCATGATTTAGAGGCTAGATTGGAGAGGGCCGGTAGCATGACTGAGAATGAGTACCTTCTTTCTGTGGTTAACAAATGTACTGAGTGGAAGAGTAGGATGGACTTGCTCTTGGCCAAAACCAAGATGTGTGCTGACAGGGCAGGGTTAGCTCTAGGATTGGGTTTTGAGAGGATTTCTTCAGACAGTGAGAACAAAACTGTTTTTACCTCACCCACTATCTTAGAGAAAGAAAGAGCCTTGTTAGACACTCCATCAGCCAAAAAGCCTACCCGAACTCCAAAGAAAACCATTCCTCCTGCAAAGAAAATTGCTCCCAAAAAACCACTCAGCAAAAGCCTAAGGAGCCTGTGAGAATTGCTCCTATGACCCATGAGAGTGCGCCTAGAAGAGTTTTTCATTGTTCCTACTATTAGAGGGTGGGTCACTTGGTTGGGTTCTATTTTCGTCGCATCAAGGATGAGCGACGTTCTCAGACGATGAGTTTCTAGGACATACATTACCCATCTCGAGGTATGCATGAGTCTGAGTTTTACTCACGTCCTGTTTTCGAGGCTCCTCGTACTTCTCGGAGTTGTTTTGCTCCTCGAGGTGTTCACTATGTTCCATATGGTGGTAGACCCCGTGCGAGTAGCTTTGTACCTCGACAGGGTAGGAGACCTCGTCATGCATTTGGGTCACAACATGTAGGTAGACCTCGCACTTTGCATCTTTCTGATTATCCTGTGCGTAGACAGTTTATTTTTATTGTGCCTACTGCTCGTATCACTCAGTGTTGGATGCCTCGTCATGTTTTCACTCACCCCAGCATTGAGCGATCGAGATTTTCATATCATGTGTAGGCGCCGGACCAAGGCTTGGAGGGCACGTGGATCATGGACTCCGGTTGTTCGCACCACATGACCGAAGATGCAACATGGTTCTCCAGTGTAACACCCCAGAATTAAAAATAAAATAAAAAGGAGGGAAATAGATTTTCTGAATTAAAAATGAATTATCTATTTAGAGTAAAGGTTAAAAGAAACCAAATAAAGCAAAACATGGAGAAATATTTCAAATTTGAACCTTAAAAATTTATGATAGAACCTATGTGACAAGAAATATTTTTGTGAATTTTTACAAAATTTTAGCAACAGTCCTTCAAGCTCTAAAGTAATTTATGAATTTCTGAAATTAATTTAAATCGAAAATGAATTTAAAAACATATTGGGCCGCCCTCCCTGAAACCTCCCTCGGCCCAGCCCAGTCCACGGCCTGAGCCACCGCCAAGAGGGGCCCACCTGTCAGCGCGCGCCCCCTCTCTCTCCCGCGCGCCGCGCCTGCCCAGCCCCGCCCGTCAGTCCCCGCCCATGCCCCTCTGCCGCTATCAAGCATGGCCCACATGTCGGCGCCCTTTCCTTCGCACGCGCCCGCTTACAGGTGGCCCCCACCTGTCAGTTCTATCTTCCCCGAAGGAAACTTTCCCCCTTTCCAAAAATCCGGCGATCCCCTCCCTTAATCCACCGTCGGTCGCCCGGATTCACCGTTTTGGATGCGGGATCACTTTCCCTAGCCACCGGCGATCCCCTTCCACCCAAATCCGACGTGTTTTCATCCCTTTGGAAGCCGATCCATGCATTTGGTATCCTCGTCGGCGCCGTTTTGGAAACCTCCCCTCGGTTTCCCCTCTATCACCTTCCATCCACCGTCGGTGACCCCTATTTAACCCCCGCCAACACCGCCGCACCCAGGCAACCCAAAAGAAGCCAAGCTCAAACCTACCGAAGTGCCTAGAGCGCATTTCTTTGCCGCCACCCCTGTTCTGTCTCTGGCAACCAATTCCGGCCACCGGAGATCCCCTCCGCCGCCCCATCGGCACCTCCGTGACCCTCGTCGCCTCTTCTACCCCGGCCCCACCACCGTTGGACCGGATCACCCCCGGATCACCTCGCCGCCATCGAACCCGAGGAGTCCACCGCCCCCTTCTCATCGCCGATCGCTGTCGGCCCCCCTTTGTCGCCAACTTCGGTATGCCCGTGTTCCCCTTGCTCTCCTGGTCCCGTTTTAGACCTTAGCCCGGTCGGTTAGCCCTCGCCGCCACCGGGAACCCTCGCCACCGTGTCGCCAGAGCCGGAGAAGAGGGGTACCCTACCCCCTTCCACACGTGCCGTGCCGGATGGGACGACAGCCGTCCGATCGGATCTGGACGCTTGGCATTAATTCGCTTCGGTGAATTAATCCTGGACGCCCGATTCCGGTGAAGGGGTATTGATGAATCCTAGCCGTCGGATTTCATTAATCCCCCGCCGGCCCACGTGCGCAGTAGATGGTTCACGGTGAACACAGTTCACTGTGGATCAGAGACGGATTTCCTGTATAATAAAAATTCAGAAAAATATTTTAAACTTCAAAAATTCATAACTTGCTCAATTTAACTCCAAATTTGCCCATTTCAATTCTGGAAAATTTGTCTTTTTATTCTCTACACTTTTATGCAATAAAAACAGTATGTTTATTTTGCCCATTTTATTTTTATTAAATAATAATTCAAAAGCCCTTTTAGGATAAGTAATTAATGCATGTAATAAAAATTCAACACTTTATAAAAATATCATAAAAACTTATATAATAACTTCAGAAGACCTAATAACTTAATTTCACTATTTTTACTGCAATAAAAGCAATAGGGTTGTTTTATACCTTTTTATTCCACCTTTAAAAAGGGAAAATAAATACCCCTTAGGGAAAATACTTATATCAATTTATAAAATTCAGAAACCTCTTTAAAAATTAATCTTAAATGATTAGGTAATAATTTCATAGAATTTAAGACTCTATCTCCTTTATTTAATCCAACAAAAACATGTATGCTTGTATGGTTGATTTTTGGATTGTTTATTGAATATCATATTTACTTTTCCGTATCGAGAAGACTACGACGTCGTCGAAGATCCGGAGTTTTACCCCGAGGTTCCACCTTCACCATTCGCAGACCAAGGCAAGTCACAACCCCCATTTTGATCATAATTGAGCCCATGTTTTAATAAATTATCGCTATAACTCATAGGATAATATTGCATTAGTCTGATCTCAAGCCCTAAATTATATTTATTAGATCCCCGTCCTTGTGTGTAAACCCAAGCCATGCTTATTGAGCCTAAACTCCTTGTCACTCTACAATATTATATTAGCTAGTGTCCAATGTACCGACACAACTGCTATAGGATAAAAGAACGAGTCGTAGATAGATGGATTCTACTATATGATTTTCCCCGTTATTCTCGTCTCTGGATTCTGTTGGAGTTGGCTATGTTATAAGTATGGTGGGTTCCGGGTGCAAGCTCGGGAATTGGTTGGTCGCACCCGAGGCACAATAAGGACCGGTCTGTGGGATCCATTGCAAAGCACTTCCGTACTAACCACAAGTCTAGTGGGTAAGTCCTAACTAGAGGTATGGACCGTACCAACTTGGAACACCATAGTGGAGGCGGCAAGGGGCAACCTGCGGGTGACTTGTACCGACGAGGCTCAAGGGGGGGGGGGGTATGGTGTGGCCCGAAGTGACTGGGAAACCATATGAAACCTATAAGAGGGTGTTATCGAATTGGTGCGTTCCATGCTGAAGGTTTTGGCACGAGCTTCTCGGACAAGAGTCATTTAACACACTGCGGTGTGCGGGAAATGAGTGCCTTGTGGGTACAGTAGTACACCTCTGATCAGAGTTTTAAATCTTTTCGAAAAGCCGAGCCCACGGTCAAGGGCGGGTTGTGTGACCTCTCGTGGTTAGTTTACTTGTGAATGAATGGTTGTGTTATTCATGGCATGTAAGGACTGTTAAGCGAGGGTGGGCTGACTGTACCCCTCGAGTTAGAAGATGATGCATGAACTCATGTTTACTTTTCTGCATTAATAACGGGATTACATTAATTGCTTTACAAATATGCTTTTCCGCAAAAGTGAGCCACTACCTTCCTTGTTATTACCTTGCATTATAATTGCATTCGGTGGCTTGCTGAATATGATTGTACTCAGCCCCGTTGACTTACACCATCAGAGGCAGTCTACTACGAGGAGGGTGACGGTCTGGAGTAGCGACCCAGTCAAGGCATGAGACTAGAAGAATGCATTCATCTAGAAGACTTATTTTATTAGTTTCTCTTTTACTTAACTCTTTTGTAATAATATGGTCTACGAACTATGATTGATTGGCGTATTGTACGTAGTCGTGTGATGAACGTCTTGTATTTATTGATTTTCTATGGAATTTCAATAAATTCCCGGTTTTATTAAATCGGGGCGTTACATCCAGCCTCACCACAACCAAGCAAAATGAACATATCACCTTCGGCAACAGTAGAAGGAGTAGAGTAAAAGGTAAAGGTGTGGTAAGAATCAACTCAAATTTCACTTCCCGTCAATTCCAAGAACATCTTAGGTGAAAAAATTAGTAGATTATTTGTGGTTACTGCATTTTTGCAATCGCCCAACTGCATTATAAGATGTTAAATGGTTTGGCAACTTTATGCATTGAGAATGTTGTCATCGACATGGATGAAAATAATGAGAGTGACCATGAGCCTATATTTAATTCAAATGCTATAAAATCTACTCATTACAGACTGTTGGAGATCTACAATGTCTCAAGAGAGGTTAAATGGTTTGACAACTTTATGCATCAAGAAGCAATTGTTGGATGCAATTGATATTGATACCATCATCAATGACTTCACATCAAGGAATGTTGGAAAATTTTTTGAGGTAATTTTATATGCACACGTTATTCTATAGCAATACTATTTTGAAATATATTTTAATTGTGTATCTAGAAAGGGGCCTAAACCTTAGTTCACCTCGGGCCTCCTAAATCTCAGGACAGACCCTAGGTAGAGGACACTTAACGAGGTAAAGTTTCTTAACAATGCACACAACCTCATGAGCTTATTCCACCACAGAACACTTGTTCACCATCGTATAGTCATGAAAGCTCTCCATAATGTATAGTTCATTGTCTGTGTCTGATGCATCATATTTTGTGATCAGAATATCTTACAACCCATTTGCATCTATCATAGTGATGTAAACATCACACAGACGATCAGAGAGCACATCTAGAATGCATTCCATGAAGAGATTATTGGCCTCAACGAATTTCCTTTGCTCATCAGCAGAAAGTTCACCCTCAGGTTTTCTAAGTCTCGCTTCCCATACATTCATAACAGTAAGCTAGAGACATACTTTTGCTTGCCATCTCTTAAAATGCACCCTAGAAAAATTTTCTAGCCTCAGTGCATCCGCAAAACAAACCATCGAATAATTCGCAGATTGCCTGTAATAAGGTTTTTGAATTATTAGAATATTAGGGAATTGCAGGATTAATTTCCAAAATATATAAATCATGGTATTCACAAGAACTATCACAAACAGATCTATTATACTACTGGACATAAACACATCAATCATGATTTTTCTAAACATGATCAATAACCATACATAAAATAATGCAAGTACCGTACGGCTCCCGATGATGAATCCACAACCGGTATAGAAGTGTTTCTGTTGGTGTCGGATCATAGTACCCGACGGTAGACGTGGACGGAAGGCATGCCATGGTGACGTTCGTGAGTTACGGAGCGCTTACCAAAAACCTTATTCATTTTCTTCCATTGCAGGATCACAAGGACGAGAGGTTCCGGAGATCTGCTCTCCCATTTCCAGTGCACACTAGTGGTTGGGATAGAGTAGACTATGGCGACAGCACAACAGAGAAAAGACAACCAAAGCCCTTGCGCGGTTCTATTGTCTCGTATATTGAATTGGCTAGATAGACCAGTATTCATATAAGAGCAACCGAATTTCGTGTCGCGATCATGATCTCAATCAAATAGATTTCCATATAATCATATCTCGTAAACTTCATCGGGCTCCCAAAGAATCAGAACGAGAAAAGGAAAGATCGAGTATCTACCGGACAAGGAGTCAGATTTTAGGAACACATGATTGGGCTCGGTAGGCTGACTCCGACCCTTGAGTCGCAGCTCAGGTTAGGAACTTGGTAGTGTTGATCCTGACTCTTGAGTCTTTGGCTCAGATCCGGTACTCCGGAGTGCCAACTCCTGAGTCCGACTCCTGACTACTCGATATTCTTTTTCATGACATGAGCCTTTGAGATTTATTCAAGAATTTATAAATATTCATATGGGTCTATCCCAAAATTCTAACAGTGTCGGGTTAGAAGAGGAAATACGGGGAAGAGGATGAGAAGCCAGCCAAAATAGCAATCTAAATAACAAGCATTAGAGTTGATTTTTAAACTATAAATTTAGAGTTGCTCTAAATTTATGGGATGAGACGGGGTGTTTTTTTTTTGGTAAAGTTGAAATGTCCTTGCTACTTCATTTATGACATGTCCCAATATATACAGAATACAAAGCATTTACAACTCTCCCATAGTACAGTATTTTGATCCTTTAATAGATTATTATGTAGAAAATAATATGATTTAATAACGGAATTAAAAAAAGAGAATAAAAAATACAGAAACCATATCTTAAATAAGACACTATGTCTATCACAATATACAAGACATGAATGAAAAGAGATAGGATAAGAGAAGGATATGGAAAATAGATTAGCATGAAAAAATTATTTTAGACGTATACTAAGAAATTATTTCTTATGTTAAGGGTATAATTTATAGAAATAGAACTAACGTGGTAAGATAAGATATCAAAAACTTTAAAAACCATAGGAAAACAGTCCTTATAAAGTTCAGAGTAAATTGTAACAACATGTTGCATTGCCATTTGCCAGCCAGCTTGCTTCTGGTGTCCTCGAAAAACGAGAAAACCAAACCCAGAAAAAAAGACACGACATGCTCCGTATGCCTTCAAAAGAGGAGAGGAGAGGAGAGGAGAGCAGAAGGAGAAGACGACGGACGGAAGGAAAAAAAAATTAAAATTTTCAAATTCTTGTGCCATCCCCAACGGTTGGTACCAATGCGTCAACTCCTCCTCCACCTCCTCGCCTCCGCCGCCGTCCTGCTGCTGCCTGTCGCCGCCGACCTGCCGCCGTCCAACAAGCTCGTCTTCATCCTCGCCGGCCAGTCCAACATGGCCGGCCGCGGCGGCGTCCTCGGCAACCACTGGGATGGCATCGTCCCCCCCGACTGCGCCCCAAACCCCTCCATCCTCCGCCTCTCCCCGCAGCTCCGCTGGGAGCTGGCCCACGAGCCGCTCCATGACGGCATCGACTCCAATCGCACCTGCGGCGTCGGCCCGGGCATGGCCTTCGCCAATGCCGTGCTCCGATCCGGCCGCGCCGCCCCCGTCGTCGGCCTCGTCCCCTGCGCCGTCGGCGGCACAAGGATGGCTCAGTGGGTCAAAGGATCGGAGCTCTACGCCGACCTCGTCCGCCGCGCGCGTGTCGCCGTCGAGACCGGCGGCCGCATCGGCGCCGTCCTCTGGTACCAGGGGGAGAGCGACACCGTCCGATGGGCTGACGCCACCGAGTACGGCCGTCGGATGGTTATGCTCGTCCGCGACCTTCGCTCCGATCTCGCCATGCCACACCTGCTCCTCCTCCAGGTCACATTTTTCTTCTTCTTCTTTTTACGCTCATCTTGATCACTGCCCTTCTCTCCTACTCGATCTAACGATTAATTGCTTGCGTTACCTTCAAAAATCAACGTTAGGTTGCTACGTAGCCAAATCTGTTCACTTGCTCTGTTCCCATCATTTCTCCTTTCAGTGACAAGAACTGGGGTCCTCAGCTTTACTTGTCAGCTGGGCATGGTTGGTGCTCGTTTCTTCTTGTTTAAATTAAAACAAAGAAAATTAAGTAAAGCGGCGTACGGAGCAGAGTTGGTAGTAGCGTTCGACTAAAGATTTGGGTAGACTACATTTCAAGACATCACCCGTCTGGTCCTAATATACCATGGGTACTGGAGATGAAATGCAAACATCAACTTGCGAATCTTGCTATCCCAACATCTTACATTTGACTTGTTTGTATTAAATAATTGGCATAAGGTTGTCAACCAAGTGCAATCGTGATATGTAGTACAAAATATCTGAAAACAAGAAGCAGCATAAGCTCAACATCAAGAAAATAATGATAATTTATCCTCTCAAAATGACCGTTTTGATTATGTTGCTACTATGACACAATGACGTATAACACTATCTAAGTCAATTATATGTAGGTTTGGCAAATTATCAAATCTCACTCAACACCAATGTTTATATATGACTCTAGATCATTGTTCCTTTGCCTATTTTCAAGTAATATGCATGCTACGCCAGAAGAACTGGTTATGGTCAAAAGTTATGCACTAATGCTAACTTATTATTTCTTCATGCTTCAGGTAGGACTAGCATCAGGGCTAGGGCAATATACAGAAATCGTAAGGGAAGCTCAGGAAGGGGTAAAACTTCGGAACGTGAGATTTGTTGACGCAAGGGGTTGCCATTACAAGATGGCCATCTGCACCTTAGCACCCAAGCTCAAGTCCAGTTGGGACATATGTTGGCTCAAGCCTATTTAAATTATGGTACTTCCACACTCTAGTGCTCTGTTGTTTTTCTTTATGAGATAACTAAGAGACTGCGCATTGTTTTGTTCTACTTTGCTTAGATTCTCTGTGAACCGTTCATTGAGCAGTCATTCTTATGAGCTATGATTATTGAATTGGATTGGTATAAACTTACCAATTTAGCACAGTAAAACTTTGTCATTTTCATGAGTGTGCAGAAGTGAACCATTAGTGTACTACACTTTTCATCAGGGAAAGTGCCCCCTTTGTGTTTCTGTTTGTCTGAGAATGATGGCATAAAAATGATTGTGCATAGCAGGGCAAGAACAACATGAGGAAAAATGATCACAGGATAGTGGAGTCAAACTGAACGTGAAACACACTCTTTCTAAAAAAGAAACGAAAAGAAAACTAGACGTGATAACTAAATGTTAGCTGTTGGAACTTTTCAAAAGAACAAGCTGTCCTATGAAATAATAATCAAGTTAGCAACCTATGCTTGCAATGAAGTTGCAAAGCCGTTACAACTTAGTACTCTCAACACTTTACATTTTCTTGCCTATCTAGAGGACGGCCTTTTCTCCTTGTTACTTACCTTGAGCCCAATGTGCAGTAGGTGCATGGCTGCTAAGATTTGATGTGTTTTTTCTCGCAGAAATATGATCTGTATGGGTATAATATAATGATGGTTTGCAAAAGTAGGAAATCACATTATTTTTCCTCTGGGGTGGTAGGGCATGCAAACTGTCAATCTCCTAAACCATGGTGGCTGCAAGTTATGTTGGCCTGTTGCCTCATTTTCTCTGAAGTTCAGACAGAGGAGAGACCAGAAGAAGAAGAAGAAGCAGAAGAAGAAGCCGGTAGGCCTTTTGCACTTAATCACACACACAACACAACTACACAAGCATTATGACTGATGTCGTTAGAAGATTCACTTCGTGTGAACTGAACATTGAAATTCTTTGCTAGAGAGGTCATACACCATAAGTTGACTAGTTTCAGTGTATAGCATTTCATTTGATTTGATGCTCTTCAACATTGCCACCGTATATTATTAGGAGTTGCATTGTACAGGCTATGAAGCAACAGTTGGTAATCCTTGCCCTCTAAGAAGGCAGTAGGCACAATGTGAACACCAAAGACTCATCCATCTCTGAATGTGTATACTCAAGAGCCGACTGACATACACACAGCTAAATTGCACGCACATCCGCAGCAGAAAGAGATAAAACTTGAGATCTGCTTTGGTGTACCGCCATTTTCAGATCGATCACTAAAAATGAGTAATACCAACCTGGGGTCAAAAGAGAATGTTCAACTAGTGAGATCTAAACAGGAGACTAAAGATGGGAAAACGTTTTTTTTCGATTTTATATGCACTAAATACGAATTATGTGGATCATATGATGGAATTTTCGACAGCACCAAAAATCCGAGAAAACAAATGAACATTTCTGCAACTGACACGTCGCTGTTTGGACTCTTATTGATACTAACGGGACTGATCAATCCTATATTTGACCTGGTAGAAATTAGTATATGGAGCATATTCTGATTATAACTAAACACAGTACTATTCCAGCCGGTAATATACTCTAATCACTTTATGCACATCGTACCCATCCTAAAAAAAGCAGAATCTCCAAAAAAAAACCTAATTCTCAAGCTGCAGCAACTGCTTTGAGAAACACACACACAATATATCCTCGTTTGATTTGAGCTGAGTCTTCTACCTCCGAATCCCTACCTGTCTCGTCTGCTCTACCACCTCTACTCCGCATGTCCTCCGAGACGTGGCCCTCGCCGGCGACCAGCAAGGTCAGATCCGGAGAGCAGCAGCAACGCGACGAAAATGACACTGTCACTGAAGGTCCCAGGTGCAGTCGACGGAGCCGAAGGTAAACCATAATCCTGTTTATTAGTACGACCAAAACCACATTTCATGTAACAAGCTGTCAAATTAATTAAACAGAGAGTACACCACTCTCCACTACTCTGCATCTTGGTCATTCATAATTAGTGAAAAAATCCACTTAATTTCCTGTTTACTTAAAGTGACTTGACGTTGACTACTTAAAGATGTTGCTGCTAAATATTCCAGCAACTACTGTTAAGTTGCTCTAGGACTGTGAGTTCTTTCACTCTTGGTTTCCTTCCTATACCTAAAATGCTGCTGCGCTGCAACTGCAAGTATACATTTTACTGTTCAAATTGGATTTGACTGACTGCAATCCTTCATAACCTTAAGCATAGAGCAGATTTCGTTGTGTTCTTTTCCCACTACTTTTATTTATATCCCGCTTTGGTTCTTCATTACTTCGTCGACGAGTTGAGTGGCTTTGAGATCAATGCATTCCAGGTACTACATTGTGTTTCCTTTCTTCAATTAATCGACCGAGTATTCCACACGTATCTGTTCCGATTAACTCGGCACGCAGCAGTGTTTGCAAGTTGTTGTCTACTCGTCGATTAATCAACGATTATTCGTCTAGTCGATACCTGAACTCCGAGTTACATGCTCGATTCGACTACGAGAGCTACTCGATCGACTGGGACATAGAGATGATTTGGGGGATTTGTAAACTCTGAGTCACTTATACGGAGTTATCTGAGTCATTGACATGTAATCTATTAATTGATATACGAAGAGAGTGACAAATAATTAAATTATTCATTAAGAAATTGATTATTTTGAGGAGAGAAATATATGGCATGGTAAATATATCCAACTATACACTCTATATGACATGCCCGATATATTTGACCTAATCAGTACTCTGTAGTCATTATAAACTATAGAAACCTACACCAAATAACATTGACTAGTGACTAGCCATCGACTAGTTGTGATTAATCGATGATTAGTCGTCCGTACCGATTAAGGACTAGCAATTCGACTCGACGCATGAGAACATTGCTCGGTCTGTTTTGCAGTTGTAGTGTCTCTGATTTGTTATATATTATAAGTCGTTGACTTTTTGTTGAACCAAACTTCTCAAACTTCACCAATTTTATACTAACAATTACAATATTAAACTAGTTTATTAAATAGACTATTAAAATAAGTCTTAATATATTATTATTTGATATATATATATATTGATATATTTTATTAAAACTCCGTTGAAGTTTGACAAATTTGACTTTAAAAAAAAACAAAGTTGAACATCTTATAATGAAGGTAGTACATGACTCAGAAATCTCTAGAGGCACTCGGCAAAACCACCCTGTTCGCAGAGTGAAAATTTTTGTTGAGTGTTTTTGATGACATTCGACAAACATATCTTTTTGTCGAGTGCCCAAGAAAATATACTTGACAAAGCGCCTGTTTCGTAATGAGGATAAGTGAATAAAAATTGAATGTAAGATAGAGTGGGTAGTTGCAGCATGCAATCAATCTCATGTATTAACACTCCAATAATGTAGGAGATGAAATTAATAACCAGGCCGGCCCTGTGAGCCCAAAAGATAGATATGCACACGCGGCCTATTATATCTTGAGATATATACTAGTGAGTTAATTAGTTATCTGCTTCCATAACAAAAAGGAATTTAGCAACCAGTATTAATTCCATTTCTCAAAAATAAAACTAGGAAAAAACTAGTAGCACTATCGATCTCAGGATCGAATCTGCTCGACACGGAGATCGACGACAACAACAGCAAGCAAGCTGCAGTCAGAAGATGCGTCTGCCTTTTTCAAGAGCATGCATAAGCATATTATATCATATAATTTGACTCGATCGGTCGGTCGGTTAATCGCATAATTAATTTATTCCATGCTTAATTTCCTGGTGTATCGATCGAGAGCTATATATAATTACATATGCCAACATATATATACATGCATGCATGCATGGACATGATCCTGATCGATCGATCGACCAATTGCCAGTATCGAATGGAGTATAAAGATCGCAGTATAATACACATCCAATGCAAGCCATCTCGATCATCCATCATCGCTTGCATGCATGTCGGCCTACTATACGGCAGCTGCTGCAGCTATAGCCAACGACAAACCCAGTACTGCCGAGTAGAACAACATGCATGCAATGGTTTATCTCTCTCTCTCTCTCTCTCTCTCTCTATTTTTTTTCTGAACGGAAATCTGTATAAAATACTCTGATGATGACGAGGATCTATATCGCTAGATGTGACTAGGATATTATAAGGTGCATCC
>JAAALK010000286.1:46102233-46208407 GCA_019279435.1 Zizania palustris | reverse complement strand
TCCATTCGACTGAGGATGCCTCACTGCAGCAAAACATAGCTGAATGCCTAGGTCTTCGCAAAACTTCCTGAAGGGTTCTGCGTCGAACTGTGTTCCATTATCAACTGTGAGATATCTAGGCACTCCGAACCGGCAAATAATGTTCTTCCAGAAGAATTTCTGTACATTGTTCGAAGTGATAGCTGTTAAGGGCTCTGCTTCCACCCACTTAGAAAAATATTCAATAGCTACCTCTGCGAACTTCAGATTTCCCTTTGCTAACGGAAAGGGACCAATTAGATCCATACCCCATCTGGCCATAGGCCATACCGGAGCAATGACTTGAAGAGCTGTTGGTGGGCGATGACTCCGTCGACCCATCCACTGGCGCCAACTGTTGACGTAAAAGATTACGCTAACAGGTTTCTGTGGAAAAGAAACTAACAAACGAAGTGTTTGTGAAGCGAACTCTTCTAAGCCTCCGAAAGGATAATAACTTAGAATAGTTCGAAAGTATGTATTGAATAACTTGTATTCGGTCCCTATTACAGGGTGAAATGGGGGGTATTTATAGGCCCAAACATTAAGGAAAAGACCTATTTACCCCTCTATTACAACCGACATTAAGGAAACTATTCAGTTTCCTTAATAGGACTAAAATGGTAAAAGACTAATCTAATAAGAAAGAAGATAAGTCTTCCATCTTAGCTGGCAGAAAAGATCTTGAAGGGCTTTAGTTCGAAGACATACTCCGAACCAATGCCTATCTTGTGCTTCGAATGAGGTTCCAGGTGTCTTCGAAGATAATCTTCTGAGAACCTTCGAACCTGATGACTGTCTTTATGTTGCTTCGGCAATAACCCTGAAGATGAGATATTTCCCCCAACAGCCCCTAAGAGAGAGGGGAGATTATCGTTAGCTCGAAAAAAAACCTACGAAAAGTGGAACAACTATTTGAAAACTACCGAGCCCTTAGTCGTGAGGGGGAGCCCACGCCAACCCTCGGTATGGAGGTAGAGATAGCCTTGTCCTTTCCCAACATAGAGTGCTGACCAGAAAAAACTAAAGGAACCTGATTAAGATAATTCAAAGGGCAGGAGATATCGCCAACCAAAATATGAGTGAATTGAGAAAAAACGATAATTCACCTCCTTGACCCGAGAAGAACCACAATTCGCCTCCTTGACCTGTCGACCAGGAGAAGGCCTCAAGCCAAGAGAGTGACGACGATGATGATCCAAGGCTAAAGGCACCTAGAAAACCAAAACTTTGTCATTGAATGAGACCTTCTTACCATGTGATGAAGCGGGGAAACGCGTCGAACGACCAGGGTTGAGAGTCCAACTCTCACGCTCCTCAAATTCCCATTTTCTACGCTCATGAATCCAATCAAGACTGCCATCTCTCTAGAGATGAAAATATATATCAAAGTTGTCTGCAATAATTCTTTGGAGCTTACAAATGGAAAGTCCCACAACTTTGGATGCAACGGAGAATTTAAAGTGCCTATCATACTGAAATTCAACATGAAACCTGAAGGGGATGCCCCCAAGACATGCATGCAAGGCAAGACTAACTGAAGCTTCAGATAGCCTGAACGTGTGTAACAACCCTAATTTTCAAAGGTAAAAAAATAAATATAGAAAAATAAATTTTCTAAAAAAAGAATTATTTTTTTATTTTTAATAAGTTGGGAATATCCAAATAAATAAAAACATGGAGAAATAATTCAAATCATGATCTGAGAAAATTATATTAGGTTCCTAAGACCAAGATATATTTTTGAGAATTTTTACAAATATTTAGAACCTTTGTTGATAGATCATAATTTATAAACTATTTTCGGCAATTATTTTTATTCGGAAATGAATTGTAAATAACCTTGGGCCAAAATACCCCTTTCTCCCTCCGCAGGACGGCCCAACCCACTTAGCCTTGTGCCCCTCCTGACAGGTGGAACCCACGTGTCAATCTCCCTCTCTCCTCTCTCGCGCGCGCCCGAGCCCCTAGTCCACGTGTCGGCGCTACCCGCTCGCCTTTGTGCCCCCCGCGCCCGCTGGTCTGTGGCCCCACCTTGTTAGATCCGTCTTGTAGCGCCCCAATTTATCAAATCGAGACATTATTGAATTTCCATAGAAAAACAATAATACAAGAGGTTCATCATGCGACAATCGTACATACGACAATATTCATGGTACGCAGACCATATTTATTACATCAAAGTCTTAGTAAAAACAGTAATAAAATAATTAAACAGCGGCATGACGAACATCTTCTTCAGGATCTTTCTTCTCGACTGGGTCGCTACTCCAGACCGTTCTCATAGTAAGCATCCTCTGTGGGGTCCAACGGGTATGAGTACAAAAAGTACTCAACAAGCCACCGCAAATGCAAGTAATAATGCAGGGTAATAAACAAGGAAGGGTAATGGCTAACATTGCGGAAAAGTACAGTTTCAGTTATTGCATTTAGTGGAATCATATTTTTATCATGCGGAAACATAAACATGAACATCGATCATCATCTAACTCGAGGGGTACAGTCAGCCCCACCTCGCTCAACAGTCCTTACATGTCAATTCATCATGCACATACATATTCAAAGTAAACTAACTGGGGGATGTCACGCAACCCGCCCTTGACCGTGGGCTCGGCTTTTCGAAAAGATTTAAGATTCTGATCAGAGATGTACTATTGTACCCATAAGGCACGCACTCATTCAAACGAGATGACCCATACCACGGGAACTCATGCCAAAACCTCGATATGAAATGTTCCAAGCGATAACCACCCGCTCTAGGTTTCGCCGGCGCGCCGGGCCGCATCCCGGCTAACGTCGCACCACCTTTTGCGCCACATTGGTACAAGTCACCCGCAGGTGCAACTTGACCCATCTCCAAATGGTGGCCTCGGTTTGGAACAACCCATACCTTAGTTAGGACTTACCCACTAGACTTGTGGTTAGTACGTAAGTGTATTGCAACGGATCCCTCAGACCGGTCCTTATAGTGCCCCGGGTGCTACCGACCAATGCCCTAGCTTGCACCCGGAACCCACCATGCATACACTCACAACCATTACTCATCACCAACAGAATTTCCAAGGATAAGAAGTAACGGGGATCATATAATAGAACAATTTTGCTACGACTCATCTTTATCCTATAGCGGTCGTGTCGATACATTGGACACTAGCTAATATCATTGATCATATGGTGACAAGGAGGTTAGGCGAGATAGCATGGCTTGGGTTGCACATCAAGGTCGGGGGATCCTAAATAAATATATTGTAAGGGTTTCATTTGACTAATGCATGTATAGCCTATGAGTTTTAGCGATAGTTTAATCAAACATGGGTTCAATATGCTCAAAAGATTGGTTTGGTGACTTGCCTTGTTCAGCAAAGGGAGAGGGAGGGACTTCGGGGAAGTACTCCGGCTCCTCGGCGACGTCGTAGTCTTTTTGATATAGTAAAGTAAAATAAAATAAATACAACATTCAACCAAACAATATAACATCACATAATAATCACATAGGTTTAAGTTGGTTTGAATAAAAATAAATCAAGTTGATAGGGTTCTGAAATTCAGTTTATAAATAATTTTAAAAGAAATTAAAATAAAGTGTTGTCCTTTGAAAGAGGGTTTTAAAAGGGGTTATTCTCATTTTTAAGTTCTCTAATAAATTTAAAATGAAAGTTTCATAGAAAACTTAGTGGTTTGTTCATATCAACAGGAAATAAATAAATACAAACTTTACTGGGATTTAAATAATTAAATTTACATTTTTAACCTAAGGGTATTTAAATGTTCATTTAAATAAACATGAAATGTCCAATGTAAACCTACTGTTTTTATTGTATAAACAAGTAGAGAATAATATTATGAATTTTCTGAAATTGGAATGGCAATTTTTAGAGTTCAAATGCGCTATATATGAATTTTACAAGTTTAAAAGTATTTCTGAAATTCATTTTCAATTTTTAAACCCCTCGGGTCGACGGTGAGCCAGGCCCACGGTGAACCCGCGCACTGTGCGCGTGCACCGGGTCGATCTGGACCGTTGGATCTAGATCCAACGTGCGCAGGCGAGGCGGGGCGCTTAAGTGACAACGGACGGCCAGGATTAAAACGTGCGAAAGGGTACTACGTGGACGCACGAGATCGATCGTGGGTTTTAAATGGAAATGGACGCGCGAGATTAAAACGTAACGCTTTGACCAGATCCGACGGTGCGGATTAGATCGCGTACGTGGGCTCACACGCGTCGTCCGATCGTGATCGCACGGTCGGGATCAGATCCGACACGGCACGAGTACTCGACCCGTGCCGGTCGTCTTCTCCGGCGACGGCGAGCGGGCCAGCGGCCACGACGGGCGACGGCGGTCAGGTCTAAGGCCTAAAATGGAAAGAGGGGTTCACGAGGATCACGAGGGTACCCTTGCGGCGGCGAGTGGTCGACGGAGTGGGCAGAGGGGTTTAAATAGGGTCGTCGGCGGGGGCAGAGGGGGCGTGATTGGCGGTGGCCGGAGATAAATGCGATTTGACGCCGGCGAGCTCGAGTTGAACGCGGTTCAACGCACCTGGACGCGAATCGGGCGAGATTAATAGGGGGAAACGGTCGGCGCGTTGAGGGGAATTCATTGCCGGCGACGAATTTAAGGGAGGGGGCCGGCGGGGGCGGATCCGAGGCGGGATTAGGGCTTCGGCCGGCGAGGGGGGATTTGGGGGCGGATCCCGCGGGGAAGACGGGTCCGACAGGTGGGCCAAGGTGGTCAGCGGGTGCGAGCGCGCGAGAGAGGGGGCTGACGGGTGGGGTCGATGCGTCGGGCGTGCGCGTGAAGAGAGGAGGGGTCGCTGACAGGTGGGGCCTGGTTGTCAGTCCAAGCACGCGGGTGGGAGTGGGCTGGGCCGGCTGGGAGAGAGAGAAGGGAGGAGGGCCCAATACTGTTCTAAAAGCATTTCTGAATAAAAATAATTCCAGGAAATAGATTCAAATATTAGTGCTACTTCCAAGGTTGGTAAAAATTTACAAAAATTCTCAAAAATGTATTTTGGTCTTAGGATCATATACAAAAAGTTTCACCTCCTAATTTGGCCATCTACTCTATGCTGTAGTTCAATTGGGTATAAAAGGGGATTTAAAGTATTTTAGAAATATAAATTCCAAGAAATTGAATTTAATAATATTTTTATTGTATTGAAAATTTGGGGTGTTACAAACCTATCCCCCTTACTAGAATCTCGTCCTCGAGATTGGAACGCTACTCGAATAACTCGGGATATTGGGCTTTCAGTTCGTCTTCTTTTTCCCAAGTGGCTTCTTCGACGGGATGGTTGTTCCATTGAACCTTGCAGAAACGAACGACGCGGCTTCTGGTTACTCTCTCCTTGGTTTCCAAGATCTTGATGGGTTTCTCTATGTAGGTCAAGTCTTCTTGGACATTGAGATGCTGAAGGTCGGCTTGCTCGGTGGGTACACGGAGGCACTTCTTCAGCTGAGAGACATGGAATACATCATGAACTCCTGCCAAGGATGGAGGCAGTTCAAGTTGATATGCCACCTCTCCTTGTCGTCGGAGGATCTGGAAAGGTCCGACGTAGCGGGGCGCTAGTTTGCCTTTCATGTTGAACCTTTGAGTGCCACGGAGGGGAGTGACTCGGAGATAGACATAATCGCCCTCCTCAAAGGCTAGGTCTCTTCGACGGTTGTCGGCATAGCTCTTTTGCCTGGATTGGGCTACCTTCAATCGGTCTCTTATGATCTTAACCTTCTCTTCAGCTTCTCTTAATAGATCAGTCCCAAACAGTTGCGACTCTCCGGTTTGATCCCAGAGCAACGGCGTTCTGCACTTACGCCCATAGAGTGCTTCGAACGGGGACATTTGCAGGCTGGCTTGATAGCTGTTGTTGTAGGAGAACTCTGCATACGGTAAGTTCTTGTCCCACATTCCGCCAAAGTCTAGAGCACAAGCTCTAAGCATATCCTCTAATATCTGGTTGACCCTTTCGGTCTGACCGTCAGTCTGTGGATGATAGGTAGTGCTAAAGTTCAGCCGGGTGCCGAGTTCATCTTGAAGGTTCTTCCAAAACTTGGAGGTAAACTGACTCCCGCGGTCAGATACAATCTTCTTAGGAACTCCATGAAGGCACACGATCCGGGTCATATACAACTCAGCCAACTTGGCGACGGTGTAAGTTGTCTTGACCGGAACGAAGTGAGCTACCTTGGTGAGTCGGTTGACGATCACCCAGATAGAATCATGACCAGCTTGGGTCCTGGGCAGTCCCGTGATGAAGTCCATTCCTATTTCTTCCCACTTCCATTCAGGGACCTTGAGAGGTTGAAGAAGTCCGGCAGGTCTCTGATGCTCTGCCTTGACTCGTCGGCATGTGTCGCACTTGGCCACATACTCTGCTATTTCTCTCTTCATGCTGACCCACCAATATTTCTCCTTCAGATCTTGATACATCTTTGTACTCCTGGGATGGATGGAGTATAATGTATCGTGGGCTTCTTGAAGGATGAGGGTCTTCAACTCAGGTTTGTCGGGTATGCAGATCCGGTTTCCGAACCAGATGGTACTATGCTCGTCCTCGGAAAATCCGGGGGCTTTACCCTTCCTCATGTTCTGCTGGATCTCCAGGATGTCCAGGTCTTCCTTCTGCTTTTCTCGGATCTGGTCTATTAAGACAGGCCGAGATTCCAAGGTAGCGAGGTACGCTCGAGTGGTGATCCCTAGATTTAGCCTTTCCATCTCCTTATACAGTAAAGGAGCTTGGTCCTGGATTATGATGGCATTGCAGTACCCTTTTCGACTAAGGGCGTCTGCCACCACGTTCGCTTTGCCCGGATGATAATGGATGCCCAAGTCGTAATCCTTTATCAGTTCCAATCATCTCCTTTGCCTAAGGTTCAGATCTGGTTGGGTGAATATGTACTTGAGGCTCTTGTGGTCGGTGAAGACCTCACACCGATTCCCCACAAGGTAATGTCTCCATATCTTCAAGGCATGAACCACGGCTGCTAATTCCAGGTCGTGGGTTGGGTAGTTCAGCTCATGCGGTCTCAGTTGCCGTGAGGCGTAGGATATCACTTTCCCTTCTTGCATTAAGACGCATCACAATCCTTGACGAGAGGCATCACAGTAGACGTGGAAGTCTTTCCGGATGTCTGGCAGAGTCAGAATAGGGGCTGACACTAGCTTCTTCTCGAGGGTCTGGAAGCTTTCTTCGCAGTCGGGGGTCCATTCAAACTTCACTTCCTTCTGCAAAAGTCTGGTCATAGGCTTGGCGATCTTGGAAAAATTCTCGATGAACCGGCGGTAGTATCCGGCCAATTCGAGAAAACTCCGGATCTCGGTCACGGTCGTGGGCTGCAGCCAGTTGGTTACCGCTTCAACGGTGGTTGGGTCTACTGCTATTCCTCCGGCAGATATAACATGGCCGAGGAACTTCACCTCTGACGACCAAAATTCACATTTGCTGTACTTGGCATACAGTTGCTGCTCCCTTAGCTTTCCGAGGGTCAAACAGAGGTGAGTCTCGTGTTCTTCCTTGGTCTTGGAGTAAACGAGGATATCGTCGATGAATACCACGATGAACTTGTCCAAGAACTCCATGAATACATTGTTCATCATGTTCATGAAGAGGCCGGGGCATTCGTGAGTCCGAACGACATCATGGTGTACTCGTAGAGTCCATAGCGGGAGGTGAAGGCAGTCTTGGGTATGTCTTCTTCCCTAATCCTCAATTGGTGATAACCTGACCTGAGGTCAATCTTGGAAAACACTGAGGATCCTTTCAGCTGATAGAACAGGTCGTCGATCCGAGGCAATGGGTACTTGTTCTTGATGGTTACGTCGTTCAAGGCTCTATAGTCCACGCACATCCTCTTGGTCTTGTCCTTCTTCATGGCAAATATAACCGGTGCACCCCAGGGTGAGCTACTCGGTCGAATATACCCTTTTTGCTCTAGGTCTTCGATGTTGCTCTTGACTTCGGCTAGTTCATTAGCGGCCATCCGGTACGGGCGCTTGGAGATTGGAGTGGTCCCGGGGACAAGTTCGATTCTGAATTCGATGTCCCGCTTGGGAGGCATTCCGGGTAGGTCTTCAGGGAAGACATCTGCAAACTCCTTGACTATAGGTACCTCTTCAAGAGCTATCGAGCGAAGGGATACTCCGAGTGGCTTGCGACTGGTCATCCGAAAGGTGACGGTTGCGCCTTCGGGGTTGGTCACTGTGACGGATTTGTTGGCACAGTCGATCACTCCCTTGTGCTTCATCAACCAATCCATCCCTAGTATGAGGTCAATTCCGGTGCATTGGATGAGGACTGGCTCGGCCCGAAACAGTACTCCTTGGATGTCAATTTGAACCTTAGGGTTGTATAGGCGGGCTAAGGTCCTATTGCCGGGAGTGGCAATCACCATGGGAATGGGTATCGGGAGCACGTCCAGTTCGTTCGTTTTCACAAAATCTTCCGAGACGAAGGAGTGGGTTGCTCCAGAGTCGAATAATATTACGGCCGGTACAGAATTCACAATAAACGTACCGAGCACGACTTTAGGAGCCTCCTGAGCTTCCTCCGCGCTGATGTGGTTGACGCGGGCGCGAACTGCCTGGTTGGGTGCTGCGCCTTGAGTCTGCTTGGGGTGGGGACACTGGTGTGCGTAGTGCCCTTCCTTGCGGCAGTTGAAGCAGACGACCGGCCTCCCTTGGCGATCCTTCAAGATCGGGGCCTTGGCGGCTGGTGTCGGCTGAGCGGCCGGAGCTGGTGGAGTGGGGTGAGGATGCCCGACGTTGGATCCACCGGTGGCGTGAGGTGGCCTGAAGGCGGGCCGAGGATGGTAGGCGGGCGCTGGTGGCGGAGGGACGAAGCGGGGCCTCTGAGAGTTCGCCTGCTGATGCTTGAAGGCGATCATCTTCCTCTTCTTGAGGTCCAGCTTGTTCTGCTCAGTCTCTTGAATGAGCGCTTTGTTGACTAGCCGTTGGAAGTCGGCGTAGTCGGTGGCGATGAGCTGGATGGACAGCTCATCCTTGAGTCCCCGGAGGAACTTGGCTTGGCGTAGGGCGTCGGTGCGCACTTCCTCCGGAGCATAGCGGGCGAGGCGGTTGAACTCATGGAGGTACTCCATGACGGTCCGGTTGCCTTGTTGCAGGTCGCGGAACTCCTGCTGTTTCACCGCGATGACACCGGCGGGGACGTGGGCGGCACGAAAAGCGATGGTGAACTCCGCCCAAGTCACCACGTGGTCCTCTGGCTGGGACTCACGATAGTTGTCCCACCATTCAGCGGCGGGACCCTGGAGCTGGTGAGTGGCGAAGGCCACTCGCTCCCGGTCGGTGCAGGGGAGGAGGTCGAGCTTCTTTCCGATGGTGCGAAGCCAATCTCCGGCCTCCATCGGGTTGGTGGTGCTTGAGAAGATGGGCGGGCGCACGCGCAGGAACTCTGAGAGTTGCGGAGCGGGCGCGGGTGCTGGGGCGCGAGGGGCGGGTTCCCCATTCTGCAGACGGTCCAACTGAGCCTGTTGGTTCTGCATTTGGGTGAGGAGGGCGGTGATCAGTTGGTTTTGATTCGCCATCATCTCCGCCAAGGTGGGGTGGTTGGCGGAAGGCGACCCAGACTAACGCGGGCCCGTTGCACCCCAGTTGGGTACAACACCCTCGGGCGCATCACGGCTTCCTCCTGCTCCGTTGTTGGAGCCGGTGTTCTGGTGGTCGGCCATCTTCTGAATTCATGAGGTTATAAGGCAAAAAGTTGACAACACAATTAATAAGAGTAGCTCATGCATATAAATTAAGTGGTAGAAAAATGTTCATTACAATCAAGTTCTTATTCTACCCACAACACACTCGTCGTGGGTAGCACCACATACAAAATCATGCGTTTTAATTAGCGACTCCTAACGCCTACTCGCCACCGGAGGCGGTCTCCGTGCTCTCGGAACCACGAGTACGCGGCTCCAGAGGGATGGTGGGTTCGAGAAAATTCTCGATGATGGAGTCGGAGACGAGGCTGGGGCGTGGTGTAGGGGCGCTGGTGGAGGGTCTGGCGGGGGAGGGTCGAGGCGGGATCCTCTTGGGACGAGGGAGGGGCTCACGGATGGGCTTCTTCTTCCTTGGAAGAAGAGGAACCATCTCCGCAATATCTTTCTGCAGCTGCATGATCTTGCGCTGCAGCTCGCCGTTCTGTTGGATCAAGTTCTTCGTTTCTTCACGAAGGAACTCGACCGCCTCATGATGTTCGTCGGCGTCGAGCACCGCCTCGGTGTGGAGGTCGTCCATGGCCTGTAGAAGATGCTACGGTGGGCGCCGGGAGTACGCTTAGCCACAAGCCGGAAGGACGAGTTCTGAAGACGATCATCGTAGATCATCCTCAGCTCCATGAGGGCCTGGAGGGCGACTCGTTGGCACGCGACGTCGAAAGTCGGGCCTCCAAGTGCTGTGGTGTAGGGCGGCAGGTGTTCTCCGGAGCCGTGGACGGTGAGGGAGACGTCGCAAGGCCCGGCGAACTCGTCGGGATACACTCCTTGGAATTCGGGTTCGAAGAGGAACCCGAGGAAGGTGAGCATCATACGGAGCTCCCGGACGAAGCCCTCGTAGTGGCGGCAGTAGCTGTGGACTTGGTAGACAGGCATCTACAAAACAGCAAGTTGAATAAAAGTGAGGAGAGGAACAAAGTTTATAAAGTAGATTTTCGAGAAATAATTTCCTGTGGCTAATGGCTAGGCGGGTCTGTTTGGCTTCATACAGTCGAGTCGGCTCTGATACCATCTTGTAGCGCCCCGATTTATCAAATCGAGACATTATTGAATTTCCATAGAAAAACAATAATACAAGAGGTTCATCATGCGACAATCGTACATACGACAGTATTCATGGTACGCAGACCATATTTATTACATCAAAGTCTTAGTAAAAATAGTAATAAAATAATTAAACAGCGGCATGACGAACATCTTCTTCAGGATCTTTCTTCTCGACTGGGTCGCTACTCCACACCGTCCTCATAGTAAGCATCCTCTGTGGGGTCCAACGGGTATGAGTACAAAAAGTACTCAACAAGCTACCGCAAATGCAAGCAATAATGCAGGGTAATAAACAAGGAAGGGTAATGGCTAACATTGCGGAAAAGTACAGTTTCAGTTATTGCATTTAGTGGAATCATATTTTTATCATGCGGAAACATAAACATGAACATCGATCATCATCTAACTCGAGGGGTACAGTCAGCCCCACCTCGCTCAACAGTCCTTACATGTCAATTCATCATGCACATACATATTCAAAATAAACTAACTGGGGGATGTCACGCAACCCGCCCTTGACCGTGGGCTCGGCTTTTCGAAAAGATTTAAGACTCTGATCAGAGATGTACTACTGTACCCACAAGGCACGCACTCATCCAAACCAGATGACCCATACCACGGGAACTCATGCCAAAACCTCGGTATGAAATGTTCCAAGCGATAACCACCCGCTCTAGGTTTCGCCGGCGCGCCGGGCCGCATCCCGGCTAACGTCGCACCACCTTTTGCGCCACATTGGTACAAGTCACCCGCAGGTGCAACTTGACCCATCTCCAAATGGTGGCCTCGGTTTGGAACAACCCATACCTTAGTTAGGACTTACCCACTAGACTTGTGGTTAGTACGTAAGTGTATTGCAACGGATCCCTCAGACCGGTCCTTATAGTGCCCCGGGTGCTACCGACCAATGCCCTAGCTTGCACCCGGAACCCACCATGCATACACTCACAACCATTACTCATCACCAACAGAATTTCCAAGGATAAGAAGTAACGGGGATCATATAATAGAACAATTTTGCTACGACTCATCTTTATCCTATAGCGGTCGTGTCGATACATTGGACACTAGCTAATATCATTGATCATATGGTGACAAAGAGGTTAGGCGAGATAGCATGGCTTGGGTTGCACATCAAGGTCGGGGGATCCTAAATAAATATATTGTAAGGGTTTCATTTGACTAATGCATGTATAGCCTATGAGTTTTAGCGATAGTTTAATCAAACATGGGTTCAATATGCTCAAAAGATTGGTTTGGTGACTTGCCTTGTTCAGCAAAGGGAGAGGGAGGGACTTTGGGGAAGTACTCCGGCTCCTCGGCGACGTCGTAGTCTTTTTGATATAGTAAAGTAAAATAAAATAAATACAACATTCAACCAAACAATATAACATCACATAATAATCACATAGGTTTAAGTTGGTTTGAATAAAAATAAATCAAGTTGTTAGGGTTCTGAAATTCAGTTTATAAATAATTTTAAAAGAAATTAAAATAAAGTGTTGTCCTTTGAAAGAGGGTTTTAAAGGGGTTATTCTCATTTTTAAGTTCTCTAATAAATTTAAAATGAAAGTTTCATAGAAAACTTAGTGGTTTGTTCATATCAACAGGAAATAAATAAATACAAACTTTACTGGGATTTAAATAATTAAATTTACATTTTTAACCTAAGGGTATTTAAATGTTCATTTAAATAAACATGAAATGTCCAATGTAAACCTACTGTTTTTATTGTATAAACAAGTAGAGAATAATATTATGAATTTTCTGAAATTGGAATGGCAATTTTTAGAGTTCAAATGCGCCAGATATGAATTTTACAAGTTTAAAAGTATTTCTGAAATTCATTTTCAATTTTTAAACCCCTCGGGTCCACGGTGAGCCAGGCCCACGGTGAACCCGCGCACTGTGCGCGTGCACCGGGTCGATCTGGACCGTTGGATCCAGATCCAACGTGCGCAGGCGAGGCGGGGCGCTTAAGTGACAACGGACGGCCAGGATTAAAACGTGCGAAAGGGTACTACGTGGACGCACGAGATCGATCGTGGGTTTTAAATGGAAATGGACGCGCAAGATTAAAACGTAACGCTTTGACCAGATCCGACGGTGCGGATTAGATCGCGTACGTGGGCTCACACGCATCGTCCGATCGTGATCGCATGGTCGGGATCAGATCCGACACGGCACGGGTACTCGACCCGTGCCGGTCGTCTTCTCTGGCGACGGCGAGCGGGCCAGCGGCCACGGCGGGCGACGGCGGTCGGGTCTAAGGCCTAAAATGGAAAGAGGGGTTCACGAGGATCACGAGGGTACCCTTGCGGTGGCGAGTGGTCGACGGAGTGAGGCCGGCGACGAGCGGAGGCGGCGGAGGCGTTCGGGTCCTTGGCGGCGATGGCGATCCGGCGGGGTTCGTCGTCGATGGAGTGGTGGCCGTGGTCGGTGAGGTCCCGGCGGTCACGACGGTGCGGTCGGCGTGGACGGAGAGGGGCTCCGGCGACGGCGAGCGGCGGCTAGAGGACGGGCGGCGGTGGTGCGCTAAAATGTGGAATGCGGGAGCTCTGTTCGTTCTCGCAGCGATTGGGCGTAGGGGTATAACGCGGACGGCCAGGGGGTTTAAATAGGGTCGTCGGCGGGGGCAGAGGGGGCGTGATTGGCGGTGGTCGGAGATAAATGCGATTTGACGCTGGCGAGCTCGGGTTGAACGCGGTTCAACGCACCTGGACGCGAATCGGGCGAGATTAATAGGGGGAAACGGTCGGCGCGTTGAGGGGAATTCATTGCCGGCGACGAATTTAAGGGAGGGGGCCGGCGGGGGCGGATCCGAGGCGGGATTAGGGCTTC
This sequence comes from Zizania palustris, assembly GCA_019279435.1. Taxonomy (NCBI): domain Eukaryota; kingdom Viridiplantae; phylum Streptophyta; class Magnoliopsida; order Poales; family Poaceae; genus Zizania; species Zizania palustris. The sequence goes on along the minus strand of JAAALK010000286.1, from coordinate 46,194,777 downwards.
GGCCGGCGAGGGGGGATTTGGGGGCGGATCCCGCGGGGAAGACGGGTCCGACAGGTGGGCCAAGGTGGTCAGCGGGTGCGAGCGCGCGAGAGAGGGGGCTGACGGGTGGGGTCGAGGCGTCGGGCGCGCGCGTGAAGAGAGGAGGGGTCGCTGACAGGTGGGGCCTGGTTGTCAGTCCAAGCGCGCGGGTGGGAGTGGGCTGGGCCGGCTGGGAGAGAGAGAAGGGAGGAGGAGGGCCCAATACTGTTCTAAAAGCATTTCTGAATAAAAATAATTCCAGGAAATAGATTCAAATATTAGTGCTACTTCCAAGGTTGGTAAAAATTTACAAAAATTCTCAAAAATGTATTTTGGTCTTAGGATCATATACAAAAAGTTTCACCTCCTAATTTGGCCATCTACTCTATGCTGTAGTTCAATTGGGTATAAAAGGGGATTTAAAGTATTTTCAGAAATATAAATTCCAAGAAATTGAATTTAATAATATTTTTATTGTATTGAAAATTTGGGGTGTTACACGTCTTCCTCGCATCGCCCTCGCCCCCAAATCTCGCCGGCCGAGAACCCTAGCCTCTAATCCGCCTCTGACGTGGCCCTTTCCCCCAAATTGATGACGTATATGTATTCCTGATGATCCCGTGAGCGTTTCCCCCTTTAAACCGACGCGTAATCGCCCTGAGATCGCCAGAAACGTGTGCATGGAAAGATCTCACCAGAATTTTGGAAACCTCCTCGTTTTACCAAGTATACACCTACCATATACACCGCTCGACGCACCTATTTAAACCCCACCACCCCACCGCGTTCGGTCCTCGTGAAAATCATCGCCCCACAGAAACAGAACGCCCGCGCTCCCGTTTTCACGCCACTCCTCTCCTCACGCTCTAGCCACCGCTCGCCGTCACCGGAGCCCACTGGTATTCTGTTTGGTTATGGAGTTTTGGTTAAGTATGTTAGCATGGTGGGTTCCGGGTGCAAGCGAGGGCATTGGTTAGTCGCACTAGGGGCACTATAAGGACCAGTCTGTGGGATCCGTCGCAAAGTACTTTTGTACTAATCACAAGTCTAGTGGGTAAGTCCTAACTGGAGGTATGAGATGTTCCAACTTGAGGCACCATGTGGAGGGGGCAAGAAGCACCTGCAGATGACTTGTACCGATGAGGCACAAAAGGGGGCAACATTGGTCCAATGCGTTGGCGCGCCGATGAAACCTATAGTGGGTGTTATTGAGTTGGAGTGTTTCATGCTAAAGGTTTTGGCATGAGTTCCCGTGGTATGGGTCATCTCGACACACTATGGTGTGTATGGATGAGTGTGTGGCTTGTGGGTACATTAGTACACTATGATCATAGTTTAAATATTTTCAAAAAGTTGAGCCCACGGTCAAGGGCGGATTGTGTGACATCCCACAGTTAGTTTACAATTATGAGTGTTGCATGATGAAATGACATGTAAGGACTGTTGAGCGAGGAGGGCTGACTGTACTCCTCGAGTTATAAGATGTTGCATTATTCATGATTTAATTTTCTATACAAATAAACTTGACTACATTAAATGCTTCAACATAGAAATGTACTTTTGTGCACTTTAAGACATTACCTTCCTTTGTTATCACTTTGTATTGTTATTGCATTCTCGGTGGCTTGTTGAGTACTTTTCTACTCATACCCATTGAAAACCACTTCAGAGGCGACATATTATGATGAGGATGGTCTAGAGTAGCGACCCAGTCAAGGATGCGAGACTGGCAGAGATGTTCATCCAGGAGTTTATTTTACTAGTTTCTTTTATTTTAACACTTGTGTAATAATGTGGCCTGCGAACCACGAATGATTGTCATATGTACGAGGTCATGTGATGAACATCTTGTTATTATTGTTTTTCTTCGGGAATTCAATAAAGTCTGGAATTGTTAAATTTCGGACGTTACAATGTGAATATTTGGAAAACCGTAAGCATAAAGAAAGAACCAGCTAGGGAAGAGGATGCATGATGCATTGAGGAGCCCAGTTGTGAACAGATGCGACGTTGAAATTGTTGCCCGAGAGAAAAATCCCAAGAAGAAACCAAGGCCGCAAGGGCAGGATCCCGATCTAGCTCAAGAAGACGAAGAAAGGTACCATAGCAAACCATGGAGAGGAAACCATATATCACATTACTAGCGATGGAGGGGTCCTCGTCAATCCATTTGAGGGGGAAGTAGGCAAGCGGGGTATCCGACGTCTTGGCTCTGGGCGAGGTTTCCTCGTTGCTCTAACTCTAAAGGGAGGCTGCACCGGCAAGGAAATGGGCGTGGCGGCGGCGTAGTGGTGAGGAGCTGTGCTAGGGCATCATCCCCACTCGAGGCAAAGTGAGGGATCCAGTAGTGGTGGCAGTGAGGCGAGACGGGGACAGAGACGGTGCGAACAGAGCAAGAGGCGAGTTTGGTGACGGGTCCACGCAAAAGCCATATAACATTGAATTGAAGATAACCTATTGACTTCTACTCCGACATAAATAAATAAAACATGCCAAAAAACATATCTATATCATCAAAATCATCACAATAATAAGATTGGACCTAACCAAGACAGTAGCTAGTCACAATGAACTTAACAATACTTAAAAGTATCGTACACGCTTTATTTAGATGAACGGTATACAACATGAAGAAGATACCATATAAAGAGATGTCAGACTTAACCGATGAAGCCTCAGACTACCACACCTAAATCACATCAATCTAAGAGATCAAACTGATGCAACCTTAGACCTAGCCAATACACCGAGATAAACCGACGATCATACTATTTCAGCCGATGCCTCAAGAGATCAAATTGATGCAGCCATGATGACACTGACCTAGTCGATACGATCGTCAGGGTGGCGGAGCTCACCTCTTCGCTGGAGATCGGAATGATGCAACCCAAATCTGAGTGCCAAATCCCGTCGGGATTAACCTTGGGAAGCCATGGGTGGCGATGCGCCGAAGAATTATTTGATAGGGTTGTGTGTTTTAACCTAACTAAGGGACACATATTTATAGTCCGGCGACTTGTCGTAATAGTAATATATCCTAACCGGTTCCTAGATAATCTTTATCTTCTCACTTTTATCTCCATTGACTTCTTCATATCCGGTCATGTTACAAGTTATGGACGGCCTTCTTTGACCATCTTTGACTGGACCTCTTTGACTTCTATTGATCGTGCGATATCTTTTGTGGGCCTGGGCTTTTACCAAATCTTGGCATCAACACCGCCATTAGATTGGTGAGTTTCATCTCATGTATACCGGTGAAGAAATACTTGTGGAACTTCTTCTCTAGATCTTCCCATCATTTGATGGAATTCTTTGGCAGCGATGAGAACCATGCTAAGGTCGATCCTAATAATGATAGTGGGAAAAATCTGACCTTCAGTGCTTCTTCGGCCGATGCCTCACCACATTGTGCGAGGAAATAGCTAATATGCTCGATCGTGGATACCGACTATTGCCCCGAGAACTTGGTGAAGTTGGGAACCTTGTACCAACTTGGTAATGGCTCCCGATCAAACCACTCTGGGTATGGTCGCCGATACACGTAAGTTTGATCTTTGGGCTTAAGTCCAAATTGGTCTCGAAACACTTTTGTGATTCGGTTTACCCAATCTTCTTCTTGCTGATCTAGCGCAGGATATGTCCGTCGTCGGAGGTTGTTGATATTGATCCAGTCGAATGACATTGTATCTTTTACCTTCATTTGAGTAGTGTGATACCCCATAGTATGTGGTCTGGAGGTACCCTTGCGGAATGCCCCATCAGGTACCCTGGAGATTCCGTATACGGGCTGGGGTATCTCTTTCCTGATTGGACTTAGCAGGGCATCCAAAGACGGAAGTTGTGGCGTACCCCTACCGAAAGGGTGTGTGTTTTGGGGCGTATCCTATCTATTTGCCCCTTGGAGAGCGGGCGTAGTTGATGGAGCCATCACGTCAGCTTCCCGATCGAACAAAGTGTTCGGCGGCCCTTGTCTCATTGGCCCTTATGGTATTAGCACTGGCCGACTATGCTGAGGGTTTTGTAGCAGGTGTGGAGGGTTGGTCAAAAAGTATGTCAGACCTTGCATCGACTCTTGAGCGATTTCCCCATCAACGGTCTTCTTAATCGGCCTGTGCAAGTTATTAACTAGTACCTCAGACTGATTGATGGGGGCGTGGTGCAGAGCGTTGTCGACTGCTTCCTGAAAAGTGACTCGCGGACATTTGGCCTGCGAAAGGATCTCTCCGGCTATAGCCAGTCTCAGCAATTCACCCCTTTGGACAGGGCCAGATCGGGTCATGTCGAAGGTGTCGAGGCACAACTTCTTGTAGTTCTCCACGTGGTCCAGTACCTTCGCCCTCTGTTCGTTAGTCAGAGCGTCCATGGTGACTAGGATGATGTTGTTGTCGTTGATTTCGCCCGCCATAAGTGATCTTGAAAGGAGGTTCCACCGGGCATACCAAAAAGTGTGTTGGCGTATTTTTTGGATACATGCGTGGCTTAGGAGATCTGCTTAACTCCAGTTCAGGTCCTATAATCTTAGAAGAAAAAGGGTTCAAGGCGTGCCAATCAGTTTGACCTTACAATTGATAAGGATTCCAGGAAAAGAAATAGCATTAGTAGCAGAGCTGAGCGGCTACCGAGTCGATGACTGTAACGAGGATAAAATAACCGTAAATGAATACGTCATAGGGCTGATTACTACTGCAGAGCGATCGGTGTGGATACGCCATCGGTTGATAGAATGAGTCAATCACGAGTAAAAGCCGATGGACATGGAATAAAAGGTAACCTATCGGCTCGTACTCTAATAGAAATAAATAAAATATGTCAGATAACATGTCAGTATCATCAAAACCATCATAATAACAAGATTGGATCTAACCAAGTAGCAAGTAGCTAGTTACGATGAACTCAATAATACTTCAAAGTATCGGGCATGCTTTATTTAGATGAATGGTATACAACATAAAGCAGATACAATAGAAAGAGATGTCAGACTTAACCGATGAATCCTCAAACTATGGCACCTAAATCACATCAATCTAAGAGATCAATCTAATGCAACCTTAGACCTAACCAATACACTGAGATAAACTGGCGACCGTACTGACCAAGCCGATGCCTTTAAGAGATCGATATGATGCAACCTTAAAGAACACTGATCTAGCCGATATAGTCGTCGGGGTGGTGGGACTCACCTCTTCGTTAGAGATCAAAACGATGCAGCTCAGTTCCGAGTGCTGAATCCCATCGGAATTAACCTTGGGAAGCCAAGGGTGGCGATGCGCCGAAGATTAGTTGTTTGTAGAGTTGTGTTGTTGTTTTCTTAGCTAATTAGATACATATTTATAGCCTAGAGACTTGTCGTCCAAGTAATCTACATTGTAACAAATTCTAGATCATCCTCATCTTCCCTCCTTCATCGGCTCCTTCATGTTCAGTCAAATTGTAACCACATGGACAAACTTCTTTGACCATCTTTGACCGAACTTCGTTGACTTCTATTGATCATGTGGCATCTTTCATGGGCCTGGACTTTACCAAATCTTGGCGTCAACACTCGCATAGGTCGATGTCTTGGTGATCTTTTATTTTAAAGTAATTTAATATATACATATTATTCTATATGAATATTATTTTTGATATATTTTAGTTGTGTATCAATTAAATTTCTTATATATATACATATTATGTTAGCAATATTCACATGTATGGTTAGCGATATCCATGTAATATGCATGGTTTCGGTTGTTAGTTTCCTGTATCTTTTCATGATTACCGGGCATGATTCGAACAAATCTATTGAGTAATAATTCAAAATATCCTATACTTTTATATTAAATTATCATTGTTATATATACCTTGGCTTGTATGAGCGATTAGCTAGGACGATGGGGCGGGATGGCTAGTGGGGGCGCCGTAGGGCCGGCGGCGGCGGCGACACGCAAAAATTGACCGGCTACAGTAGATTACTTATTACTTATGAATTAAATTTTATTTAATTATTTTAATCCTAATTAATTAAGGGTTTATATTAATTTAAATTACTACCGCTTAAAGAGGTAAAAACGTATCGTAAAGGCCCTAGATATATTAGTGGCACATGTTCTTTACACGTCACTAAAGCTATATCGCTAAATATCATTTATGTGGTACATATTATATATGTTATATAGTTATTAGATTTACATTTACACGGTAGTTCCGTATGATATATTAACTTATAGCCGTTGACGATATAGAGTAAATGAATAAGCTAAGTACACGTCTGAGCAATAGTAAAATAACTTTGCTCGTTGATGCAGCAACGCACATTGTAAGACAGATACCTAATAAGCCATTTATCATATCCCAAGTTTCAACTAGCTACCGTATAAATAGCTCAATCTGTTGCGTAATTCCGTGGGAGCTAGATTAATTATAATTCAATTCCTTATCAATAAATTTTAATTTCAATATATACAAGGCAAATTTTACGGCACACTAAAAATATTATGAACCATTTATTTGTTTTGATCTAATACCTAAGATTAAGATTAAAGATGGTAACTTATTACCTCTTTTGGTTACCTTTAATTTTTCTACGCAAACTTTTTAATTTTATGTGCTAACTTTTTAAATTTCTGTGTAGTCTTTCTAATATTTTGCGCTGATTTTCTAATTATTTATCGATCACCAAGTATTTTTAATTTTAGTTTATTTTTAATCCTAACTAAAATCAATTATGGTCGAGATTAATGTAAAGTATTACTTCTTTGTAGAAGGTAAAAGATATACCGTAACATAGCCCTTATATAATACATAACTCTCACACTTGAATATTAAATCTTTAAAACTTTCACTTTGCAGTTATTATATATATACAAATGTCTTAACTAATATAATGCAGCTAGTTCGTCCGCTGATTCCGTCTGCAACCTCATGCGTGTCTTCCCACATCCCATAAAAAATCGGCCAAACTTGTGCCGTGTGAAAACCGCCTGAACCGGCTGGCTCACCCGCGCCCGCCCACCCCATGCGCGCAGCCACTACAACAAAACAGAACATTTTCGTCGGCCAAATTAACTTCCGTCGGCTTTTGGGAAAGCCGACGGAAGTTAAATAACTTCCGTCGGCCTCCAGGAGCCGACGGAAGTTAAGTTAACTTCCGTCGGCTTCTGATAGTGGCTGACGGAAGTTATCGGGGATTTTTTCGGGGCCGATCGGATCCCCTAACTTCCGTCGGTTAACTTCCGTCGGCTTTAATGCTGGCCGACGGAAGTTAGGGGAATTATTCCCCAATTGCGCGCGCGTACAGGGAGACCTAATTTCCCTGTACGCGCGTGCGCCCACAGCCCGTCTCGCCCTGCCGCTCCTCCCGCCGCCGCCGCGTCCCGGACGCCTCCCGCCCGCGCCCACCACCCGCACCCGCCGCCGCAGGTTGCCGTAGCGGCCGCCCACGTCGCCGCCGGCCCTCGCCGCCGCTGGCCCCCACCGCCCCCGGCCCCCGCCAACCGCCGTAGGCCACCGTGCCCCTCGCCGGTGCCCCACCGCCGTGCTCCCGGCCACCGGCCAACCGCCGTCAGTGCCCCGCCGCCGCCGTGTCCCCGGCCCCCGGCCGCCGGCCACCGCCCACGCCGGTGACCACCGCCGTCCATCCCGGCACCCCCCCGCCGCCGCCACCATCCACCCGTCACCCGCCGACCGTAGCCGTCGCCGCCATCGTTCCCAAGTAATTTTTATTGCATGTTTATTGCATGTTTATTTAATTGAATCAATGTTTATTGCATGTTTTGCATGTTCTCATATTGCTTGAGGTTGATGACATAGTGATGAAATCATTTAATCAGTGTTTTTGTGAAAAGAACATGTGGCATGAGACTTAGACCAGATTTATAGTCAAATAAACTAATCATGTCAGGACTGAGGAATTTTTTAATATATTGCCATGTTGTCATGTTGTCATGTATTATGGAATCATCAAAAATATAATCGAGTACAAATTTGCCGGGAATAAGGAGATTAAAGTAGTCTTCTTCGATTGTGATTGGTTCGACCCTAAACATGGTACTCGTGAAAACCAATTTGGGATGGTTGAAGTCAAACACGCGGAACGATTATCTGGTTGCGACAATTTTGTCCTTGCTCACCAAGTCGAGCAGGTGTATTATATGCCCTACCTATGTGAAAAACTAAGTGCTTGGTGGGTAGTCTACAAAGTGAATCCTCGGGAACGTCTACACACCCCTAGTGATGGCGCTTATCAATTGGAGGTTGAAGAGGTCGATGAGGTTTACCAAGATGATGAATTGCCGACTTCGTTTAATGTAGAGTCAAAATCGTCGACAGGATTCTTTTCTCGGCGATTCTAATGATGTGGCAGTTCTCGAGAAAAGGAAACACCAACATAAGAAGAAAAAAGTAACATGGCATGCTTTGGGGAGAAAATGACAAATTGATCCTGATTTTGATGATAATTGACAAGTAATTGTTTTCATACATGCATATGCAATATACTTCATATTACATGGTTTTTATATGTTCAAACCTTCTTTACTAATAAATGCTCGTTTGTGCTTGTTTTGAATAGGATGTCGAAAAAGGTGAGGAGTGTCACGAGGAAGCTCTTCTGCTTGGGGAGTTCATCGGCGAGTACTCCGGCGAGTACACCGACGAGTCAGGAGGAACACCCTATTCCAGGGTAGTTCCTCTTCGTCAAACAGACGTCGTCAAGAGCAGCTCCTGAGATGCATAGATCCGACATTAATTGGTCGGCCTATTGCATTTCAACAAGATGATGAGGTAACTTTCAGATTGTTTTTTATGCCAGTTATAAACTATTACTAATTGTTTCAATACTGTTTTGTAGGAGGAAGAACACTTGGAGAGTGCGGGTCACGAGGATCATCTGGTGGGTGGGGGCAGGAGGGGGATGTCCCAGAGTGTGCGGCACAGAGGGATGACCCAGAGGGTGTGGGGCAGGGGGATGACCCGGAGGGTGCGGGGCAGGGGGATCTCCCGGAGGGTGCGGGTCAGGAGGAAGGTGCTGAGGCTGCTGGCGGGTCCTCAGTATCTTTTCAGGACGAGCCACCTGGTCGCCCCACCAGTAGTCTCTTCCGGTGGAGCCAAGATCGAGATTACGCCTGTAGGTGACGGGTAAGTGTAATACTCTTTTGTTGTTTTGCTAGATCTTGGAACAATTTCTTTCACTAAACTGACTTTATTTATTATGTATTTCTAGATCTTGGATTGACTCTCGGTTTGACGGCACTTCGAGGGTCAGGCAGGTTAAGCAGATATTGGGTAACATGTGTCGTCTGCACTACCCAGGGGTGCTGACAATGCCGACCGGTGAGCGGGTTCTATGCCAGACATGGGACCAGTACCGGTTTGCTCCTAACGGGCGCCACGGAACTTCTGGGTATGCAAGTGTTTTTTCAATCTTCTTTTAGGCTTTTCGAGTTACAACTTTTTACTAATCATTACTTTTGCAGTTACGCTTTTGCTTGCCAGAAGTCGGCAATCACCATAACCATGCCCTGCAAGTCTTCAACAACAATGCACATAAGGTGGTGAAGGACGCCATTTCGTATGCCCGCATTCAAGCGAACAATGGTTACTACAAGGAGAAGCTAGGGCAACGAATGAGCAAGGCGACAGGCTCATCATCAATCTATTTGACTGAAGAAGAATACCGTTCGGTAAACAATTCTAACTTTTTAAATCTTCGATTGTTGAGATTTGTTGTCATATAATACAAATAGCATCTCTGTTCGGGTGAGGATTCCGTGGTTTGCAAACCGCGAGGACGCATATTTCGAATTCTGCAAGATTTGGTCTTCAGTCCGCATTTAAGAAGACTTCCGAGCAGAAAAGACAATGCCGCGGGACGGATCCGAAGCACAGATATGGTGCCGACGGACATATTCGCCACGCTAAACGCTTGGTAAGACCTCCTTCTGCCACTCTCTAGCTATAGATACATTGTAATGCGACTAACTCATTTCTAATGTACAGGAAGCTAAATCTAGCAACGTGCCAAGTGACATAGAGGTGTATACCTCTGGTCACAAAGGAAGCGATCCTACACAGCCAGATGTCTTGTGTAGCCAGACAGCCACGGACCATTTGGTGAGATGGTATTAAGAGTTTACGTAATTTCATTTTTCTGCGTCTAGCTAATCGGACATGTTTTTTGCAGGCGCAGTATGGTGAACACATGGTTCTACTCCATGGAGAGGACTATGATTGGCGGAGAGAACCTGTCGACCAAATGGCCGTGTACTCCAGCGGAGGTGGCAAAAGCCATGGACGATGAGACAGTGTTTTTATTAATGTTTTATGTATGGTATTGTGATGGTAACTAACTCATGAAATGTTGCAGGTACTCCATGTTCAATGGAGTTATTGACTCGAGAGCGGTGAGAGCTCAGAAGTCAGCTCAGTCGTCGCAGAGCTCCGTCGGAGTTGGCTCCAGCCGTCAGTCGCTCTTCAGAAACCCCGGAGGTGGATCGGGTGAGGGAGGAAATGAGGCAGGAAATGAGGCGGCGCGATGAGTACTATACCGCCTGCTTAGCACAACAGCAGGCGATGATCCAAGTAAGTTTAGTTTGGAGTGTTGTAGTTAAAAAGTATTCAGAAATAGGTTTAGAACTAACTGATTACATTACAACATGTGTAGCAACTAGCCCAGCAGCATGGTGGATTTGACATGTCCAATTTCCAACCACTACCTCCCCCGCCACCACCATTATATTCTACATCACCTGAGGTACCTCCTGACATATCGTTACTTCAGATACTTAAGTTAGTGTTTAGAAGAGTAGTTGAGTTAATTCGTTCTCTAATTTTGTCTTTTTCTTCAGACTTTCCGTACGCCTGGCTAGGATGGAGCCTCTCAGGAAATGTGGATGAAGCGGCGGCACCCACGACCCAAATGTGGGTGATGCGGGAGGCAGCGGCGGCACCCACGACCCAAATGTGGGCGATCAGTGAGTATATGGACAAATATGACTTTGTATGTGGCTCTCGCTGTGTTTTGTGAATTTGTATGTGAATTTGGATGTTATATGTGAATTCAGATGTGTACTGTGACTTTGGATGTGAATTCAGTTATATTATGTGATTTTGGATGTGATGTGTGAAGTGTGGATGTGAATTTGGATGTGAGATGTGATTTTGGATGTTATATGTGAAGTTTGAATTTGATTTTGGATGTGAAATGTGAATTTGGATGTGTATTGTGAATGTGATTGAAATTGTGGTTGGATGTGAGTGTGAGTAGGGGAACTAGGAAAAAATAAAAAAAATACTAGCTAACTTCTGTCGGCTTTTACCATAGCCGACGGAAGTTAGCTGGTTTCGGCCACATGGGCAGAAAGGCTAACTTCCGTCGGCTTTGGCCCTAGCCGACGGAAGTTAGCGCCCCTCTGCTGACGTGGCAGAGTTCGGGCTAACTTCCGTCGGCCACGTCAAGCCGACGGAAGTTAGCTAACTTTCGTCGCCTCACTTCCGTCGGCCAAAGGCCGACGGAAGTTAGCATTTTGCCGACGGAAGTAAGCTTCTTCCGTCGGGAAAGGGCTAACTTCCGTCGGCTTTGGCCGACGGAAGTTGCCTGGATTGTTGTAGTGAGCTTCTGTTGCAACCGCCGCATGCAAGCGAGAGAATGAAGAAAAAGAAAAAATAAGAAAAAGAAAAAAGAAGAAAAAGAAAAAAGAAAAAAGAAAAAAGAAAATAAAAATAAAATAAAAAAGAAGAAAAAAATAAAATGTTTGCATTTCAGTTTTTTAATTTCTTTATTTTACGCGTACGTATGAATTTTGTATTTTATGCAAATACCCTGTTAAAAAATAAGGTTTTCTGTTGCATAGTAAGACATCTGACTAGTATATATAAATATCGATGCATGAAGCGGCAGCTTGAGCGTGCATAGTACAGATCGATCCGCTCTAACTGCTGTTAAGTTTATCGTCAAATCCAATTCAATCTGGGAACAAATTGGCACTGCACCAATCATGGGCATGCATGTTCGACGTTAAACCTAAGTAATAAAGCTAGCCAATTAGCAGCTGACGAAACTGCCAATCGATCATCATTTGCTGCTTTAGCTACTATCTAGCTAGTGTTAATTTATTAATCGCTTGTTTGTTTTGGCAACAGCTTGCTAGCTAGCACATGCATGCATATGAACACGATGTGGAACAAGTGGATCGATCGATCGCGCAAATACATGGATGCATGCATGCGGTGATTTGGATGCATATACATGTGTACTTATCTTAATAATTAAATAGGTAGCTCTCATGCATGCCTGAAGATGTACAAGAACAGATTGAACAGTGAAACAACAAATTGTATTGCCGTATTACTGTTGTAGGTGGGTTGAGCAGTCTCAAAAGGCGTGGCATTGTCATCTTCACTTGGTGGCAGATTTGAAAGGAGTGCAACCATCAAATATTCAATGATGTGATGGAACTCTTTCACACACGTGACTCGGAAGGTGATCACAGATGTTGTTGAAATATTTATAGGAGACATGCCGACATACCTTGGAACTTAATTCTTACTCTCTATTTCTTCCTTATTTCTAACTAAGTCCTTTTGTGTTTAGGCTTTAAACCTCGTTGTAATATTTTTGGGGCATCTTGACCATCCCTTCTTAATACATCGTAGTAGATCTTCCGCTCGCGTTCAAAAAAAAAAGATAACGAAAAAGTTAGAAGAGTCCTGATAGGCATACGTGTCGGCTAGAGATCGCACGATCCCTATAAATGTGCAGTGTATATGGTGATAGCGAGACGACACGTGACAATATGCATACCAATTGTACTTACTGCGGTATATATATAGTAGATAGCGACATGACGCGTGCCAACATTTATACTGATGAGGTGGATTTTAGTCAATTCATCCGTCCCTCCCCCTCATGCATTGCATCTGCTCTAAATAACTAGAGTCCTTCGATATACAAATACAAATAGTTTAAGATATGATTTTAGATAACAAAGAGTAATTAATTATGATGTATTAATTTTTTATTATTCATCCATATTAAATAGTATGCAAATTCTATTGTATTATGCAAGGTATTTTGCTTTTGCTTTACCAAGGAGACGCTACAAAAAATTAAGGGAAAGTTGGATTCATACCATTACAATTTTACAACTTTGGAGAAATGTTATTATAATTTACATATTTAGATTCATGCCATTATAATTTCATAGAACTTCAAACTATACCATTACAAATTTAGAGAATTCTGAAATATACCATTACAATTTTAGAGAATTTTAGATAATTCTAAAATATACCATTACATTTTCAGAGAGCTACAATTCCAGAATGGCATAAATCTAAATATGTGAATTGTAATGTCATTTCTCCAAAGTTGCAAAATTGCAATGGCATAAATCGAATTACTCCAAAAATTAAATGGCGTCCACACTAGCTAGCTAGGGGTAGAACAGGAACAAAAGCGCCTCAAAATTGAAAACATGTTTTATGCGATTCGAGTAAAAAAACCAAAACAACCTGTGTTTCTATACCGGAGGAAATAGTTTTCTCTGAAAACTAGATAACATAAATTATTATTATTATATCACGCACACATTATGACATATCCATTCAAAAAAATGGCAAGAGATCTGCGCATAAAGAAATAAAATAACAACCATATCTAATTATGAATGCATGTATGTACGTAGGTAATTGTACTTTTTATAATCTAAGAACTTTTTCCTCCATATGTATATCCAACTTGATTTTCCACTTCATGTCTGTTTTTTAATGTACGAATATACGACACATGCACAATCATGTCTGTTTTTTAATGTAAAAATACAACTATTCAGATATATTACATGCATGTAAGAGAGAAATAACGAGCACGCACGCATCAGAAGATGAAATAGTTGTGTGTGATCTGCTGGGTGCAGTGGACGATAAATAGCTAGAGATCATTTAATCCATCGATACATTTGGAAACAAATTAGGCTAGACATGATAAGGGTTCTGCCAAATCGTACGTGGTTGCAGTTTCATCTTTCATCTATCAAAAAAAGCATTCATGCATGTCAGGATATTAGGTTTGTGTTATTGGTCCTATCGATCGATCGATCGATCGACCCGACCAATTTATTATAACTAGGTAGCAGGATGATCGATGCATGCTTGCTCGCTATTCGTAAAAATTATTGGTAATGAATTGAAGTAACATGCAGCTGCTGGCTAGCTAGCAGCAACATGATATGAATGTCTAGCTTCTTTGCTGCAAATGTTTGCTGCCTACCTCGAGTAATTGCGTTGTCGCCATGCACAGTACTTTTGCGATCGATGTTCGGCAGAGCAGCAGCTCTGTGCATGTTCTGCTGTTTTCGTCTTTTACTACATGAATGCGATCAGCTAGCTAGCTTGCCGTTGTTTATATAGTATGTCGTCGAAGTGGCCGCTAGTTAATTACCATGCACAAATATCCTTGCACCCATTTACATCCGGGCCTATCGCCTGTCACGACTGGCCGGACGCATGCATGCATGGATACATACATTAATTCGATTTTGGTTCAATTCGTCTAGCAGCAGGCCAGTCTCTGATCCAATAATTCCCAAAGTCATACTTTCATCGATCGGTTTCTGAATATGCATGGTTAACGTACGTGTTTTAATTTGGACTAACTGTTCGATCTGTGTCTTACATACTAATAATATTAATGTATATATTATTATATTTTCCATTTTATTTTCTATTATATATATATTAAATATATATAATGCTAGTTGAGTTGTAGTGTAGTTAATAAATTTACATATATATACAGAGAGAGATATGAGTGTGAAATAACCGTTTAATAACTAAAATATCAACACGTACTTAACATCCAAAAATTTAGAACGGTGGTATATATGCTGCCCATCACGCTAATGAATACGACAAGGTCTTCATCTGTTAATTAATTGTCAAAATATATAGTGATAATGCACGAGCTAGCTAGTGTGCCGTCAGTGGCGAGACAACTAGCGTTCATTAGCAATCTGCTGGTCCTAGCCCAGTGGGTGAAAATGATATGATCGATCAACCCTAGCAATATGTAAAATGCACGTATGATATTGGATGAATTGAACTAATATGTGAATACTTGCATATTTACGTATAAATGCTACTCAGTAATTAACTAGCTTGTTTAACTGCCAAGATGATATAAATCTATTAAAGGCGTCTTGTTCTCTCCGACACCGAGAGATCTCGATCGAGCTAAAAAAAACTCGAAAGAAAAATAAGAATAGTGTGCATTCTGTTTGTTTTTAGCTAGCTAGCTAGCTATTGCGTTTGTCCCGACCTGCATATGTAAGATATAAGCAAATTAAACATTATTAAGCCTAATTAACCAAAACTTGCTGTGTACGTACATATGCATGCATGTGTCTGTGTGTGTGTATAATGCACGGTGAGATGGAAGCTGCAGTACAATGCAATCTTTGCATAAGAGCAGAAGAACGATTTGGTCGGTAGCTAGCTTGCTCATGCTGTTTTGTTTTGCTTGATGCATGGGCCACATGCATACATGTCCTGGCTCGCAGAGAGCATATGTACATGATCGATCGACTGTATGAGAGAGAGATCAGAGAGTGTACGTATAGCTAGAGTATACAAATGTGTCGTCTTGTAGATCGATAATAATTTCAGTTTAGGTGTTGTAGCTATTGCGTGCAGTACTGCAGTGGTTGACATGCGTCGTGACAAAACCATCGATCGGTGGCCAAATTATATTAACTAACCAATTAATAATAACTGTTCTTTCAAGATCTACGCCTACGGCGCTAGTGGTGTCTGTATACAATTAACTTATCTGACATATCTCTTGTTTGGGAGCCAACAAACAACATACATGTAAGACAAATTAGTTCAGGCTAGCTAGCTAGCAACAAGTTAAGCTAGCTGTATGTAATCGCGAATCGATCATATATACGACATACATATGCATGGCACCATGCCAGCGTCCAGCTAGCTATAGCGCTATATTGCTTAATTCCTCAACCCTAACCCAGCCTCTTGGCAATTATACGTTGAGGATATATATATATATATCGATGCTATCATACACCACGAGTGTAGAATAGCTATTCTACCGAGAAATTTACTACTGAGAAAAAGTAGTACTCAATCGCTATTCTACTGAGAAAATCTACTATTGAAAATAGTTGGTGTAGAATAGTGCTCCCGTAAACCGAAACAAAAAAAAGAAATTTAAAATACTGTAACAATATTAAGAGACAGAACTAACAAGTAACAAGCAGGGTATGTATGTAGTAATATTATCGAGAGATATATGATTGATGTAGCTCAGCTGTCTACTTTCGATCTGTACTGTAGGTCAGGAGGGTGCAATTCCATGCAAAATTTACGTTACACTCACGTAAGCAGAATATAATGGACCGCCCATCTTAATAAATTAAACGGTTATAATTAAAAATACAACATATTATATACTACTAAAAGGTAATAGATAACATATAATTATTATATTTTTTTGAAAGTCAATTATTAATACCTATTAATTAGTTGTTTTGTTTTGTAAGAGATTTGGTACCCACGTTTTACTCCTACGATTTCCAATTTAAGGAAAGAGATCAATAATCAACAAAAAGAAAGTTGAATGAAGCTTGCTTATAGTCGGCATGCAATAACCAGTTAATAATATATTATTTAATTTTTATTTTAAAAATCATTAATATATCAGATTTATTACGACCACTCTTACCTCAGCTCCTTACATATATATAAGTTTTTATATGGTTGACCATTAATTATTTATATTATATCATCAATAATTTTAAGATAGTAACATATAAAATAAAGTACTATCAATATCAATATATATATATGACATGTATAATATTAAAACTAAATATTATTAGTTTAATTAATAGTTAAAAGTTATAAATGATTACTTTTCTAAAAATATATTCGCCTTATATAACGGAGAACGGAGGAAGTATGTGTGAAGCTTAATTATCCAGACTATTTTCAATTCAGATTAGTCAACCTCTGGTCTATATATATGTGGCACGTACATCACTACTCAAGCTAATTATCTTAGATCGACGAGCTTAAGACCTGCATATTATTATTATTATTATTATTATTATTATTATTATTATTATTATTATTATATTATATCTTAACCAATATAATGTAAAAACCGCCCAAACTACCGCCGGTTCGCTCGCAGGCGCGCCGCGCCGCAGCGCCCGCCCCGACCATGCGCTGAACCGCCGCATGCGTGAGACGGAAGAAAAAAAAGAAAAAAGAAAAAAGAAAAATATATATTTTTGTATTTTAATTTTTTAATTTCTTTGTTTTTACGTGGATTTACAAATTTTATATAAAACCCTTAGATTTCTGAAAAATCTCGCAGAAATATGAATTTTACACAAATACCCTGTTGAAAAATAAAGTTCTCTGTTGCAAAGCACAGGCATCAGACTAGTATATATATATATATATATATATATATATATATATATATATTTGGTGAATATTTGTAACAGCATGCATGTCATCGTCTTTTGGCGATGTGGATGTGCCGATAGCAATTGTGAGACGATCTGGATCTAGTCATCTTTCTGGTTGGATACAACTAAAGAGCTAGTCGTCCATATGCCGTGGTAATTACAACATTTGTTTCACAGTATAAGTCATTCAGTTTTTATTTAAATCAAGTTTCTTTAACTTTAATAAGTTTTAAATAAAAAATTATTAATATTGAACATATCAAATAAATATATCGTTACAACATATTTAATGGTTGGTTTAATAAATTAAAACTAATTTGATATTATTGCAATTGTTAGTAAAAATTGGCATTGAAAAAAATCAAACAAATTACATCGTGAAACGGAGTATGTGTCGTCTTAGAGATCAATAATATATATATATCAACTTTATTTCCACCTACTTATTTACTGATTTGTAAATAAATTTTTTATTTGTTTAATTGCCCTTACACATCATTTTATATTAATAATAATTTTATTATTAATAAGATATAATTTTGTTGTTTATCTCGCTACTAATTTATAACCTTTATTGTGAAAGTAAAAAAATTATGAGATAGCGAGAAATGCTACCTCTGTTTCACAATGTAATTTTTTTAGCCTTATTAAAGTCAAACTTCTTCAATTTTGATAAAGTTTAAATAAAAACATATTAACATATTTGATTTAATAAATTTAATTTAATGTTGTAATTATTAGTATGTCTCCTATAAAATTGATCGAAATTGAATAAGTTTAAATTTAAAAGAGTGAAAACAGAATGATATATTAAAGTCAAACTTTTCAATTTTTATCAAGTTTAGATAAAATATATTAACATTAGCAACATCAAATAAATACATTATTAAAAATATATATACTATTTCATTTAATAAAACTAATTTAATGTTCTAATTATTATTATATATTTTTATAAAAAGTGGAATAATTTTAACTTAAAAAAGTAAGTTATTGTGAAACGGAAGAGGGGAGAGTCCGTGTGTACAATGGCAGAGGCATTGAGTAGTAAGCTGGGTACAAAAGCAGAGTACGCTAAGCAAAATTAATGTACACTCCACTAGTGGGTTGCGCCGAACATCCGTTTCGCATTCACTCGCCCTCACTCTCAAGAAAAAGAAGAGCAGAGATAATTAAATACCACAAATTGATTAGTTAGTTGATACTCAAATTAGTAATAACATAAGTGAGTTTGATGGGTATAAAAGGGCTGCAGGGAGGGCGGCAGATCGAACAACACTTGCTTAGCTCATTAATTGTTCCATCGATCTGCTTAGTAGTTTGTAATTTTGGAGGAGGAGGAGGAGGAGCACTGTACCTTGCCAATCAATCATGGTGCTGCAGCAACAGCAGCCGCAGCAGGTGGTGTTCGACGCCACGGTGCTGAGCGGGCAGGCGGACATCCCGTCGCAGTTCATCTGGCCGGAGGAGGAGAGCCCAAGCCCCGAGGACGCGGAGGAGCTGGACGTGCCGCTCATCGACGTGGGCGCAGGCGTGGACCGCAGCGAGGTGGTCCGCCTCGTCGGAGAGGCCTGCGAGCGCCACGGCTTCTTCCAGGTGGTGAACCACGGCATCGACCCGGCGCTGCTGGCGGACGCGCACCGCTGCGTGGACGCCTTCTTCACGCTGCCCCTGCCCGAGAAGCAGCGCGCGCAGCGCCGCCCCGGCGAGAGCTGCGGCTACGCGAGCAGCTTCACGGGGCGCTTCGCGTCGAAGCTTCCGTGGAAGGAGACGCTGTCGTTCCGGTACTCGGTGGAGAATGGCGGCGGCGAGGGCGTGGAGGACTACCTGGTGGGGAAGCTCGGGGAGGAGCACGGGCGGCAACTGGGGGAGGTGTACGGCAGGTACTGCAGCGAGATGAGCCGACTGTCACTGGAGCTGATGGAGGTGCTGGGCGAGAGCCTCGGGGTGGGGCGCGGCCACTTCCGGCGATTCTTCGAGAGGAACGACTCCATCATGCGGCTCAACTACTACCCGCCGTGCCAGCGGCCGCTGCAGACGCTGGGCACGGGGCCGCACTGCGACCCGACGTCGCTCACCATCCTCCACCAGGACGACGTCGGCGGCCTGCAGGTGTGGGCAGAGGGCCGATGGCGAGGCATCCGCCCGCGCGCGGGGGCGCTGGTTGTCAACGTCGGCGACACCTTCATGGCGCTCTCCAACGGCCGGTATAGGAGCTGCCTGCACCGGGCGGTGGTGAACAGCAGTGCGGCGCGCAGGTCGCTGGCCTTCTTCCTTTGCCCGGAGATGGACAGGGTGGTGCGGCCGCCAGGGAAACTCGTGGACGCGGCGAACCCGCGGGCTTACCCGGACTTCACGTGGCGGTCACTCCTCGACTTCACGCAGCGCCACTACAGGGCCGACATGCGTACGCTCGAGGCCTTCTCCGACTGGCTAGCTGCAGCCTCAGCATCTTGATCAAGCTCAACAATGATGCCCGCCGCCGGCGCCTGAGACGGAAGACTACATACATCCTCCGATCCCACTCCGTTCACCATTAATTAGCGGCTATTCCATTACTATTATCTAAAACAACGAGTAGCTAGTACTACGTACGTATACCTTAATTAAAATTCGAGGTATTATATTATTATTCTCTGCAGCCTTGCTAGCTTATCGATCAATCACATCATATCGATCATATATATGTTGCTGCTGTTGTATTATCGCTAGTTATTACATGAAGTATTAATTAATTAATCATCAGTACGGTTAATTTGCCTGGCTAATTATCGTTCTGATCGGTAATTAAGCTAAGTAATAGTACGTCTCAGTCGGTCGTCGTTTCTACGATCTAGCTTGTACGTTAAAGTGTGGTTAATTAATCGAAGGACGACGATGGATCATATCATATCATATCGATCGATGTGGTACGGTGATTCGGTGTTTGTCGTCTGTCCGTCTGCTGCCGCTCTCTGTGCCGTGGATCGATGCATGCATCATTGCCTTTCTCTTTTCCTTTAATTGATTTCCTCCGATCCTCGTATATATATATATATATATATCAATGTCATGCACGTACGTACGTACTAAGTATACCATATATATACATACGCACGTACTACGTATACCATATATATACGTACGTACGGCATGCAGCGTGCGTACGCACGTACGCGCCTATACCGTACGTACGTCACCATGCATGCACGTGTACTCAATTTCGTTTTTGTTACACCGTTTTCAAAATCTATCTGTCTAACAAAATTTTAATTTAATTTTAGCATGCGGGTATATCTCAAAATATAAGAATCTCTAGATTTGTAGCATATATTTAATTAGGAGGTATAAAAAATCGTAATCTTTTCACTCGTGAGTAGTGTGGGTCTGAAAATAGTTAGGCGGTGTAATTGAGTAATAAAGTCCTGAAGTAATTAGGTACTTTAGTGATAAATTTGATATTTTACTAATAGTACTGTATTGTTACATTTAGGATAAATTTTGAACTTTTAAAAGGCACTATATTTTTTATTTTAGGATGGGATGAAGTACGTACCGAATACCATCTATCGTCTAATCAGCTTGCATTAAAATTAGAACCTAAGTTACCATCTATCGTCTAATCAGCTTGCATTAAAATTAGAACCTAAGTTATTTTCCACCGTACTAGTAGGGCCGGATAAAAAACTCGTAGCTCGTTAACTCGCTCGGCTCGTGACCAGCTCGGTTTGACTCGGCTCAGTTTGTTCTATTTTCATAACGAGCCGAGCTAGTGTTTTAGCTCGCTAGTATAACGAGTGAGTTTGAGCTGGCTCGCGAGCTTAATGAGCTCAGCATAAGTAATCAAGTAAACCCAATAAAACAATAACAAAACACCATTTTAGAATATAAGACTCATTATTTTATATTTTATTTGCTACTGTACATCTAGTTATTACTCATTTATTTTATATTATAAATTTATTATTATGGTCTATAGAATTATCGTATAAAAGTATGAAACAAATAATATGTGTGATGAATCTGATGCAATCATAGAAATAGTGATGGAAATATGGATGTTTAATTTTTGAAACCTTATATATTCTATTTATTCCATATGTTGATGTTTGATATGTGATTATTTAAATATTTATTATTTAATTATCTTTTAAATAGTTGGATCGCGAGTTAAACGAGCTCACGAGATAAACGAGCTCGCTCGCTCGCTGAACCGAGTTGAGTCGAGCTGGGTTTTCTATTCGTTACATTAATGAGCCGAACCGAGCTAGCTCGTTAACATAATGAGCTATAATGAGCCGAGCTGGCTCGTTATCCAGCCCTACCTACTAGTGTGTCTATGAAATAAATTAAAAATAAACTTTTAGAGGGAGTAGTGCTATGAAAGAGTCATAAAACATATCAAAATATATGTTAATTCGTAAACATGTAGGTTGAAATTTGACACATAAAAGTTTGCATGTAAGTTGTTTTTGTTTTAACTTATATCCGTCGAATTTAAACCTACGTGTTTGTGAAGTGGTACATCATAAAATTGAATCATATTTTTAAAAAAAAAACTAAAAACGAGAGAAGATCCCTCGAGGATGAAATGACTATCTATGTCGATATGATATTCGCTAGCTTGGACGGTGACGGAGCTCGATCGAATCGCAAACGATACATCTGTATTGTCGCCAAGTGCTTAGCTATTAGCTGAGGCATCTACTCCGTCTTATGCTCATATTCCATCCCTTGCATTGTGCCCTACACTATTATTATTAATTATTTGCTACATTACATACAAACATATATAGACATGGTCGGTCATGAGATTTTAGGAGTCATTCTATTATTATTATTATTATTATTATTATTATTATTATTATTATTATTATTATTATATGAAATTACTCGTTGTGTCACCGTTTGTGATCGTGTGATTAAAGGAGGATACATTATGTTAGTTTCATGACTTGATCATTTGATGTTTGGATTTCATATTCACGTATTATAACAAGGACAAATGGATATATTATGGATTGTACATGTATACAAAGGTAGTAGAGGACTCGTGATTTTACCTATATATATGTATGCCATGGCAAAATTTATATATGCATTTTGGTAAAAATATTTTTTAATTAGGTAGATACTTATTAAATTTGCATCATAATTCAGTATAAATATACTAATTAAATAATATAATAAATATTAAATTAAAAGATTAAATTAGAAGCATTATACTAACAGGACTTGCCTCAAACGGCCACAGACAAAGAAAAAAAATACTATGCTGCATTCTGAACAACCAAACATATAAAGAAAAAAAGATAAAACACTATGCTACACTTTCAGAAGAATAATTATCCTCAAACTATTTATAGAATAAAAACATATACAAACATTATACAGGCGCTGGATGGACTACTACTACTAGTTTCTTTAGTTTATTTATTGGCGTTGTAGTCTCATAAAAATAAAGAAAAAAACCATGATAGGCATGAGAATCAAACATGTATCTCAGGTTCCTACCTCAGCCTTCTCCATCGATGTTTAAACTTTTGTGTTTGCAAGATGTGATGTATACTTATTTAAGTGCCTATGTATAGGGCCCATAGAACGTGGGACCAAGGCGGTTGCACTGGCCACCGTGCCCTACTATACGCCCGGCCCTACACATAGTTAGGCAGTGTTTAAATTACAAAATTTTAACCCGTGTTATCGGATGGTTCGATATTATTTTAAAGTACTAGACGTGAATTAATTATAAAAATAATTGCAGAATCGCGAGACGAAATTTTTAAGCCTAATTAATTTATAATTAGCAAATGTTTATTGTAACATCACATTGTCAAAACATGTTGTAATTAGGCTCATTAGATTCGTCTCGTGAATAATCTACCGATTATGAATGAGTTTTATAAATAGTCTACATTTAATACTCCAAAATAATATTTAAATATTGGATGTGACGGGGTCTAAAATTTTAGTCCGTGATCCAAACACCCCCTTAGTCGATGTTTGTTCACAATTTTTTACATACATATATATATATATATATATATGTATATGTATATATATGTATGTATATGTATATTACATGTATAGATATCCAACAATCATGGATTAGATACAGTAATTCCGATTAGATTATTTAACGTCCGATCCTTGACGAGACGGGTGATACTTTGGTACGACGTTTCGATATCCCTTTATTTTTTCAGGAACCATAGATTATCTGATATTCAATAAAATCCCTACTTGCTTTATTTATAGATTGTTGACTGACTTTTACTTATTAATTTGGTGATTGTTCCAGCTAGCTGCTTTTTATATTTATTTATATATATACACGTACATGTACGCGTCAACATTCATACGTGTATGTAGCATAATTATATATATACTAGTCGCCTATATGTACATCACACGGCTATTGTTGTACTCATACCTGGAGTCTCAATAATTATAAGATTTTTGTGTGATTTCACAGTTCTAAAAGTTGGATAAATATCAAGTTGTATTTGGTTTATGACTCAATTATAGCTAGCTTTGCATGGTTTTGTAAATTTAAATTTTGTAACTAATAAATATCGAGCTGTATGCGGTTTGAAGTGTCAATTAGAAAATTTTCAATTAAATGACGATTTAAACACAGCTTGTGACTTGTGAGTCTCCGTTGAAGATTTTGTATGATTTAATAATTCTATATTTTTTAATTAATTAAGGGTGGCCTAATACGTGCACGTGATAAATATAATAGGCTTTAAAAATGGCCCATAATGTTAATTTCATAAAATATAACAGGTTTTAAGCTTGTGTACATGTATTAAGGAGATATGTAAGAATAATATATGAGTACCCTACTCAGTGTGGGTTTCAGGGACGGGGCGAGAAATTTTATTTGCTGGGGGCAGTAGAAAAACTAATATACTGAAATCATATATCTAAAGCTTAATTTAGCCATGTATTACATCGAAATCATCCATAATCATACCTAATTAGGGGAATTAGGGAATGTAACACACCTGCAAAAGTTTAGTTAAACCTTACTCGTCGACGCTTCTTTGCGATGAAATCATCTATAACTGCTTCGGTTTTAAACTCTAGAGTCACATCCCTCTCAATATAGACTATCAAACAATCTCTTAGAAATTCATTTTCCATTTTATTTTGAAGTCTTGTCTTGAGAAGTTTCATATGGCAGAAAAAAGCACGTTCTGTTGTTGCAGTTGAAATAAGCAAAGTAAAGACAAGTCGAATTAACATGCAAATTAGAGACGATGGGATTAATATATATAGAAAATAAGATTGTTGAGGGCAATTATAGTTTAAACACAAGTAAATAAAGAGCTACACAGAATAAGTAACTCAGTTGCTTATTAATTCACTTGATCTTCTATTCAACTCATGTAGCTACCGGTCAACAACAATTATAAAAATATCATATTGATAGTGATGTTCAACCGAACTCTCATGCCGTCTATGAGATTGAATAAAATCAGTATAGAAATTGCTCATATCAGGAACATAAATCTCATGCTGCAACAACATCACTTAAGAGTTTAATCTAACCATTATCCCTTAACTTTGAATTAGTTCCTTTGTAGTATCAACATCATCCATATCATTCACGTTATCTGCTGCAACTTATTGCAAAACAAATCTATAATTCCTACGAGTTCTTTCGTAACATTCAAAATGAACACAAAATCAAAAGACATCATTGTCTTAACAGCACCAACGGTGAGAAATTTCTGCTGCAACCATTAATTTGTTGTCGCATACTTGCATTGGGCTAGATGATATATGGGAGTAAGTAAAAAAATTTGCATGGGGAGCCGTGGCCCATACTTGCTTATATATATATATATATATATATATATATATATATATATATATATATACACAAATGTTATTCTATACCAGGAGTATAGAATAGCATTTCCGTGTATATATATATATATATATATACACACACACACAATGAACTCTAACTACATCTTCAGTGCAGTGACTGGTATGTGTAGTAGTTCTATATATATGTGAATAATCAATTCATCACTACTGGAATGAACGATTCGTAGAAGGGAGAGAGAATCAACTCATAATCTCCTGTACGAATCGATTCACGGTAAATAAACATTGGCGAGAAAGAACCGTAGAGAGAAAGAAGAATAGATTGTCGGTAGAAAACCAATGCAACCACCGAACAGAAATGTTGCATAACTCTTTTATTGTAGATGATCGATGACGACGAGCTGATGGTGGAGGCAATAATGAATCGGTGCAACCCTCTAGAAACACATTTTATATTACGAACAGAATTGAGGGAGTATCGTGTATACTGGCTATATATTTGTGGTTAGATCGTATCGTATATAGTTTTTATGGTACACGTACACACGTGCAGGACGTACGTGTGGAGAAGTAGAGGTCGACGATGCCGTCAATAAGTCGGGGTCCCGCACGCACAGCACGGCACGCGATTCCCAAGCTAGCTAGCATTGGAGCAGCTTTTGTTTTGTCGCCATGCCCATGCATGCATCACCCGTCGTTGGCCTGCACTATCTATGTCGTCTCTCTCTATGCCAATCTGCCATCCATCGCCAACTTGATTCTTGGCGCACACTGTGTCACTTGTTGGCGAGCCATATATACGCGCGCCTGCCTGCTGTCCAAAATCATAACTCCGATCCTTCGTGCAAGTGTTCCTCAAATCTACCAGCACATCGATCTGCAGTATCTATCGGAGATATGATGTCATGTACAAGCTAAGTGCACTCCTGCCACTACTATTGGCATCTTGCTGGTTTTCTAATTTCGATATCCCCATTTGCATCCATATTCCCAGCTAGCGAGCAATGGCGTTTCGATGCTCGCCGGCTGGCAGCTGCAGACACTAGTACTGTACGTAGATGCCACACATACATCTGATGCCAGCCAACGTGAATTTCATGCATGGTACGTACGGACGTACGATACAGTGCAGTGCAGCTTATAGTCAGATTCTTCAATATAATTATTATTTGTCAAGTATATATATATATATATATAATGGCATGGAAAAATTTGGCTATACATGCCTGATATGATATGTCCCGCGACCGACTCGGCCTCGTGCCCAAACGCATGCAAACTACGTTCTCTAATATATACACACACGATATTGTTGTTGGACAGGCATCGGAAATCGATCTAGTTTAAATGATTAAGGCCGAATAATTTAGCCCAAATAATATTTATTTAATTTTATAATTTAATCAACATGAAATTAATTAAACAATATGGAATATTTTCTTTGTTAAACATGTAGTTTAAGAACGAGGTTTTCACTTTTTTATTTTGAATGTTTCGTCTGTCAATAGATAAATATTTTATTCTATGGTTTAATTATTGAAGATAAATATTTTATACTATGTTTTAACCGTTGAAGATGAATATTATACTTGTTGTAGATAAATGCTTCATTGAGCGTATAATAATTGATGAATTAATATCGGGTATGGTATCCGAACTATAGTTTTGTCAATATGTACACACACTCATATATATATATATATATATGAGTGTTCTACACTTAATTAATATCGGGAGAGTTATTCTATACTACGTGAGTAGAATAGTTATTCTACACCGACCACGAGAGTACTACTTTTAGTAGTAGATTTTCTCAGTAGAATAGCAATTGAGTACAACTTTTTTCTCAGTAGTAGATTTCTCAATAGAATAGCTATTTTACACACGTGGTGTAGGATAACAATTATATATATATATATACACACACACCATGGGGTAATAGTTAAAACTAATCTAGATCATTAATTAAGTGTTTTTAAACTAAATAATTAAAAAAGAAAATTAGATAACAATCTGCATGCATGTCGTCATGCTGCATGAAAAGTCTGTTAATTATTTTTTATAATACATGCAATAATTAATATGCTAGCATACAAAAAAATTTAATTGTTATATTTTATGAGCTTTTTGGGGCACGATAAAATTCTCGCTCTATATATGTGTGTGCGCACGCGCATATACGTGTGTACGTACGTGCCTCCTGCATAACGTATATATGTAGCTAAGGTAGCAATCTAAGTATGTAGGTAGTAAGTAAATATGTTATCCACCCGACCAAAACAAGTGACTGAAAGTGAATATATACGTACTGATTCATTCTTGATTATATTAGTGGAGCTAGCATCCATTTGTAATGCATATATACCCACTGCACCATGCACCTAGCTTAGCTAGCTAGAACGTTCGTACCAATGCCTAACTATATAACTTTTTACATCATAAATCGAAGAGACGAGCCACAACACGCGAATACGAGATTATATATGCCCACTAACTAATAAGGTTAATTGCCCTGATGAAAGATGTGTACACAAAACAGATTTGTACGTACGTGAAGACGTACGTGTACACATACATACATACTAGACGACTGACGAACTAACCAATGGAAAGTTAATATATATATATTGACCAGTTGCGCGCGTGCATGTGACACGCAGTTAGCCCTCCTTCGCTATCACTACACACATATATATGACATATATATCGTCGTCTTGTTCGACCATATATCCATCAATATGATATGATCATGAACAGAAACTTGGATAACTCAGAATGAATGGACAGATTGTTGGTTTCAGAGAATCGATTGGTCGATTGGACTATGGGCTGGGCGGGTGCAGTGCATATGCACACGCACATAGATTGGATTGGATTGGATTAGATTGCATTGCATATAATGTGCATGCATTTAATTGGGGGACCAGCATGTGTGTGGGTATGGGCAAACACAAGGATGCTGATGGGGCATTTGTTCGATGTATGTGATATACCGGACTACCAGTCCAGTATATATATTATGCATGGTTATCGAACGAGTATGTAACTGGTTAGGTTTCGTGGTCCTTAATTAATTGCATATATGCATGCGTCCGTGTCCGATCCTGCATGCAATTTTTATCGACCGGGCGGCCGGATATATATATATGCCCCTAGCCGGCTAGTCCCTATGCTCTAGCTCGCGCCCCACGATCGACGCTTCAATGCATGCATTCTCGACACGACGAATCAGCAGCTGATTACGTTAATTAAACCTGATTGCTAAGTGTCCAAGCGCTGCACGAACAATAGTGCAGTAATATATATATATATATATATATATATACAAATGCTATTCTACACCACGGGTGTAGAATGCTATTTTACACCGACGTGGGATGGAGGGGGTTGGGATTGGGTGGGGTGTGGGAGCACGGAATGATCGGTGTAGAATAGCATTCCACACCCATAGTGTAGAATAGTGTTCCCGTATATATATATATATATATATATATATATATATATATATATATATATATATATATATATTACACCGATTACTTTCAGTAGTAGATTTTATTAATAGAATAGCAATTGAGTACTATTTTTTTCCCAATAGTAGATTTCTGGATATAATAACTATACCCGTAGTGTATGATAACAATATATATATACGGTAGCGCTATTCTACACTACGTGTGTAGAATAGCTATTCTACACCAACTACTTTCAGTAGTGGATTTTCTCAGTAGAATAGCAATTGAGTTATATATATATATATATATATATATATATAAAAGATGCATACTTATGTGGATGGGCAGGAGCATGTGAGCTAGTGGAGTAGTGGACGGGAGAGATCGATAACCGATTACGGTACTAGTCAGCTAGCACGCGCTCTCCCTCAGCTCCTTATAAATTAATACACAATTTATCGGTATACTAGTCAGATGCCTGTGCTTTGCAACAGAGAACCTTATTTTTCAATAGGGTATTTGTGTAAAATTCATGTTTCTATGTGATTTTTCAGAAATCTAAGGGTTTTTATACAAAATTCGTACATCCGCATAAAATAAAGAAATTTAAAAGCTGAAATGCTAAAGTACATTTTTTTCTTCTTTTTTATTTTCCTTTTTCCTTTTTTTTCTTTTTTCTGGAGGTTGCAACTGAGCGGCGTGCGGGCCGCTTTTCTTCTTTTTTATTTTCCTTTTTTTTCTTTTTCTTCTTTTTTCTTTTTCTTCATTCCTAGCGGTTGCAACGGATGAGGGCAGCTGTGCATGCTCGGCGGTTGCGTGGGGCAAGGCGCATGCATAGGTGGGTGCGGTTTAGCTCTGTGAAAAGCTCGGTTTTCACAGGGAAGTTTAACTGGTTTTTATGGGATGTAAGAAAAAAACACCCGTGTTGCGAACGGAAATGGCGGACACATTATATTAGTTAAGATTAAGATTTTCTTTTCCTGTGTTTTGCAACAGATAATTTTGTTTTTCAGTAGAGTATTTGTGTAAAATACATGTTTCTGTGTGATTTTTCAGAAATATAAGTGTTTTATACAAAATTCGTACATCCGCATAAAATTAAAAAATTAAAATACAAAAATATTTTTTCCTTATTCTTCTTTTTTATTTTTCTTTTTTTCTTTTCTTTTATTTTTCTTCTTTTTTCTTTTTTGTTTTTCTTCTCTCTCATGGTGTGCATGTAGTTGCTGTGCATGCGGAGCGCTGCGCGTGGCCGGGCAGTTGCGCGCGCTGGGAGCTACGGGCGTTGCTGCATGGCCGCATGCAGCGGCGCTGCGCGCGCGGGCGCTGCACGTGCAGACACTGCACGCGGTTTTGCACAGGGCACGGTTTTTTTTAGGGAGGGGAGGCGCGCACACGGGAGCGGACGGACGACCACTGGTCGCTTTATATTAGTTAAGATATATAATACAACTTTCGAAATATGTAACTTTTAATTAATAATTATGATAAAAAATTAGGTGTGATATGATGTTATGTTTAGGTTGATTGTTGAGGACATCATTGATTTACATATAACTATTACTACCTCATATATTAAATAACCAAATATGTATACGGATATTATATATGTGAGGTTTATATTGTATAAATTTGATGTTTTACTTTACAAGAATACTTACATCAATTAAACAAAGTGTTTGTATGTATGCAATTAATGTGTGTAATATTAATGAAGTTAATTGGATATCAAGTGAGGGTCTTGTAAACTCCATCTCTATGCATGTTTCTCATGTCATATTACTATTAGGACAAGAATAAAGATGGGTTAAAAGGTGCACACGTTTTCAATTGGGATCCATACTATACTTTAGATCGATATGCCATAATCAAACAGTCATAACTTTGGTACGCCAACTCTGATCTAGATGATCTTTAACTTTATAAAAAGCTTGAGAAGTCTACTTAAAATTTGTTTTAATTAGCTCATCCATACAGAGCATATAAAATATCTCACAGTTCAACATTATATTATTTTTGCTCAAATTTATAAAATATAAATCTAACATAAATAATATGGATGCACCTTATATATATCCTAGTCACATCTGCTAGCGATATAGATCCTCGTCATCATCAGAGTATTTTATACAGATTTCCGTTCAGAAAAAAAATGATAGAGAGAGAGAGAGATAAACCATTGCATGCATGTTGTTCTACTCGGCAGTACTGGGTTTGTCGTTGGCTATAGCTGCAGCTGCCGTATAGTAGGCCGACATGCATGCAAGCGATGATGGATGATCGAGATGTCTTGCATTGGATGTGTAATTATACTGCGATCTTTATACTCCATTCGATACTGGCAATTGGTCGATCGATCGATCAGGATCATGTCCATGCATGCATGCATGTATATATATGTTGGCATATGTAATTAATATATATAGCTCTCGATCGATACACCAGGAAATTAAGCATGGAATAAATTAATTATGCGATTAACCGACCGACCGATCGAGTCAAATTATATGATATAATATGCTTATGCATGCTCTTGAAAAAGGCAGACGCATCTTCTGACTGCAGCTTGCTTGCTGTTGTTGTCGTCGATCTCCGTGTCGAGCAGATTCGATCCTGAGATCGATAGTGCTACTAGTTTTTTCCTAGTTTTATTTTTGAGAAATGGAATTAATACTGGTTGCTAAATTCCTTTTTGTTATGGAAGCAGATAACTAATTAACTCACTAGTATATATCTCAAGATATAAATAGGCCGCGTGTGCATATCTATCTTTTGGGCTCACAGGGCCGGCCTGGTTATTAATTTCATCTCCTACATTATATTGGAGTGTTAATACATGAGATTGATTGCATGCTGCAACTACCCACTCTATCTTACATTCAATTTTTATTCACTTATCCTCATTACGAAACAGGCGCTTTGTCAAGTATATTTTCTTGGGCACTCGACAAAAAGATATGTTTGTCGAATGTCATCAAAAAACACTCAACAAAAATTTTCACTCTGCGAACAGGGTGGTTTTGCCGAGTGCCTCTAGAGATTTCTGAGTCATGTACTACCTTCATTATAAGATGTTCAACTTTGTTTTTTTTTAAAGTCAAATTTGTCAAACTTCAACGGAGTTTTAATAAAATATATCAATATATATAATATCAAATAAATAATATATTAAGACTTATTTTTAATATTCTATTTAATAAAACTAGTTTAATATTGTAATTGTTAGTATAAAATTGGTGAAGTTTGAGAAGTTTGGTTCAACAAAAAGTCAAACGACTTATAATATATAACAAATCAGAGACACTACAACTGCAAAACAGACCGAGCAATGTTCTCATGCGTCGAGTCGAATTGCTAGTCCTTAATCGGTACGGACGACTAATCATCGATTAATCACAACTAGTCGATGGCTAGTCACTAGTCAATGTTATTTGGTGTAGGTTTCTATAGTTTATAATGACTACAGAGTACTGATTAGGTCAAATATATCGGGCATGTCATATAGAGTGTATAGTTGGATATATTTACCATGCCATATATTTCTCTCCTCAAAATAATCAATTTCTTAATGAATAATTTAATTATTTGTCACTCTCTTCGTATATCAATTAATAGATTATATGTCAATTACTCAGATAACTCCGTATAAGTGACTCAGAGTTTACAAATCCCCAAATCATCTCTATGTCCCAGTCGATCGAGTAGCTCTGTAGTCGAATCGAGCATGTAACTCGGAGTTCAGGTATCGACTAGACGAATAATCGTTGATTAATCGACGAGTAGACAACAACTTGCAAACACTGCTGCGTGCCGAGTTAATCGGGAACAGATACGTGTGGAATACTCGGTCGATTAATTGGAAGAAAGGAAACACAATGTAGTACCTGGAATGCATTGATCTCAAAGCCACTCAACTCGTCGACGAAGAATTGAAGAACCAAAGCTGGATATAAATAAAAGTAGTGGGAGAAAGAACACAACGAAATCTGCTCTATGCTTAAAGGTTATGAAGGATTGCAGTCAGTTCAAATCCAATTTGAACAGTAAAATGTATACTTGCAGTTGCAGCGCAGCAGCATTTTTAGGTATAGGAAGGAAACCAAGAGTGAAAGAACTCACAGTCCTAGAGCAACTTAACAGTAGTTGCTGGAATATTTAGCAGCAACATCTTTAAGTAGTCAACGTCAAGTCACTTTAAGTAAACAGGAAATTAAGTGGATTTTTTCACTAATTATGAATGACCAAGATGCAGAGTAGTGGAGAGTGGTGTACTCTCTGTTTAATTAATTTGACAGCTTGTTACATGAAATGTGGTTTTGGTCGTACTAATAAACAGGATTATGGTTTACCTTTCGGCTCCGTCGACTGCACCTGGGACCTCGAGTGACAGTGTCATTTTCGTCGCGTTGCTGCTGCTCTCGGATCTGACCTTGCTGGTCGCCGGCGAGGGCCACGTCTCGGAGGACATGCGGAGTAGAGGTGGTAGAGCAGACGAGACAGGTAGGGATTCGGAGGTAGAAGAATCAGCTCAAATCAAACGAGGATATATTGTGTGTGTGTTTCTCAAAGCAGTTGCTGCAGCTTGAGAATTAGGTTTTTTTTTGGAGATTCTGCTTTTTTTAGGATGGGTACGATGTGCATAAAGTGATTAGAGTATATTACCGGCTGGAATAGTACTGTGTTTAGTTATAATCAGAATATGCTCCATATACTAATTTCTACCAGGTCAAATATAGGATTGATCAGTCCCGTTAGTATCAATAAGAGTCCAAACAGCGACGTGTCAGTTGCAGAAATGTTCATTTGTTTTCTCGGATTTTTTGGTGCTGTCGAAAATTCCATCATATGATCCACATAATTCGTATTTAGTGCATATAAAATCGAAAAAAAAACGTTTTCCCATCTTTAGTCTCCTGTTTAGATCTCACTAGTTGAACATTCTCTTTTGACCCCAGGTTGGTATTACTCATTTTTAGTGATCGATCTGAAAATGGCGGTACACCAAAGCAGATCTCAAGTTTTATCTCTTTCTGCTGCGGATGTGCGTGCAATTTAGCTGTGTGTATGTCAGTCGGCTCTTGAGTATACACATTCAGAGATGGATGAGTCTTTGGTGTTCACATTGTGCCTACTGCCTTCTTAGAGGGCAAGGATTACCAACTGTTGCTTCATAAGCCTGTACAATGCAACTCCTAATAATATACGGTGGCAATGTTGAAGAGCATCAAATCAAATGAAATGCTATACACTGAAACTAGTCAACTTATGGTGTATGACCTCTCTAGCAAAGAATTTCAATGTTCAGTTCACACAAAGTGAATCTTCTAACGACATCAGTCATAATGCTTGTGTAGTTGTGTTGTGTGTGTGATTAAGTGCAAAAGGCCTACCGGCTTCTTCTGCTTCTTCTTCTTCTTCTGGTCTCTCCTCTGTCTGAACTTCAGAGAAAAATGAGGCAACATGCCAACATAACTTGCAGCCACCATGGTTTAGGAGATTGACAGTTTGCATGCCCTACCACCCCAGAGGAAAAATATTGTGATTTCCTACTTTTGCAAACCATCATTATATTATACCCATACAGATCATATTTCTGCGAGAAAAAACACATCAAATCTTAGCAGCCATGCACCTACTGCACATTGGGCTCAAGGTAAGTAACAAGGAGAAAAGGCCGTCCTCTAGATAGGCAAGAAAATGTAAAGTGTTGAGAGTACTAAGTTGTAAAGGCTTTGCAACTTCATTGCAAGCATAGGTTGCTAACTTGATTATTATTTCATAGGACAGCTTGTTCTTTTGAAAGTTCCAACAGCTAACATTTAGTTATCACGTCTAGTTTTCTTTTCGTTTCTTTTTTAGAAAGAGTGTGTTTCACGTTCAGTTTGACTCCACATCCTGTGATCATTTTTCCTCATGTTTGTTCTTGCCCTGCTATGCACAATCATTTTTATGCCATCATTCTCAGACAAACAGAAACACAAAAGGGGGCACTTTCCCTGATGAAAAGTGTAGTACACTAATGGTTCACTTCTGCACACTCATGAAAATGACAAAGTTGTACTGTGCTAAATTGGTAAGTTTATACCAATCCAATTCAATAATCATAGCTCATAAGAATGACTGCTCAATGAACGGTTCACAGAGAAATCTAAGCAAGTAGAACAAAACAATGCGCAGTCTCTTAGTTATCTCATAAAAGAAAAACAACAGAGCACTAGAGTGTGGAAGTACCATAATTTAAATAGGCTTGAGCCAACATATGTCCCAACTGGACTTGAGCTTGGGTGCTAAGGTGCAGATGGCCATCTTGTAATGGCAACCCCTTTGCGTCAACAAATCTCACGTTCCGAAGTTTTACCCCTTCCTGAGCTTCCCTTACGATTTCTGTATATTGCCCTAGCCCTGATGCTAGTCCTACCTGAAGCATGAAGAAATAATAAGTTAGCATTAGTGCATAACTTTTGACCATAACCAGTTCTTCTGGCGTAGCATGCATATTACTTGAAAATAGGCAAAGGAAACAATGATCTAGAGTCATATATAAACATTGGTGTTGAGTGAGATTTGATAATTTGCCAAACCTACATATAATTGACTTAGATAGTGTTATACGTCATTGTGTCATAGTAGCAACATAATCAAACGGTCATTTTGAGAGGATAAATTATCATTATTTTCTTGATGTTGAGCTTATGCTGCTTCTTGTTTTCAGATATTTTGTACTACATATCACGATTGCACTTGGTTGACAACCTTATGCTTACAATTATTTAATACAAACAAGTCAAATGTAAGATGTTGGGATAGCAAGATTCGCAAGTTGATGTTTGCATTTCATCTCCAGTACCCATGGTATATTAGGACCAGACGGGTGATGTCTTGAAATGTAGTCTACCCAAATCTTTAGTCGAACGCTACTACCAACTCTGCTCCGTACGCCGCTTTACTTAATTTTCTTTGTTTTAATTTAAACAAGAAGAAACGAGCACCAACCATGCCCAGCTGACAAGTAAAGCTGAGGACCCCAGTTCTTGTCACTGAAAGGAGAAATGATGGGAACAGAGCAAGTGAACAGATTTGGCTACGTAGCAACCTAACGTTGATTTTTGAAGGTAACGCAAGCAATTAATCGTTAGATCGAGTAGGAGAGAAGGGCAGTGATCAAGATGAGCGTAAAAAGAAGAAGAAGAAAAATGTGACCTGGAGGAGGAGCAGGTGTGGCATGGCGAGATCGGAGCGAAGGTCGCGGACGAGCATAACCATCCGACGGCCGTACTCGGTGGCGTCAGCCCATCGGACGGTGTCGCTCTCCCCCTGGTACCAGAGGACGGCGCCGATGCGGCCGCCGGTCTCGACGGCGACACGCGCGCGGCGGACGAGGTCGGCGTAGAGCTCCGATCCTTTGACCCACTGAGCCATCCTTGTGCCGCCGACGGCGCAGGGGACGAGGCCGACGACGGGGGCGGCGCGGCCGGATCGGAGCACGGCATTGGCGAAGGCCATGCCCGGGCCGACGCCGCAGGTGCGATTGGAGTCGATGCCGTCATGGAGCGGCTCGTGGGCCAGCTCCCAGCGGAGCTGCGGGGAGAGGCGGAGGATGGAGGGGTTTGGGGCGCAGTCGGGGGGGACGATGCCATCCCAGTGGTTGCCGAGGACGCCGCCGCGGCCGGCCATGTTGGACTGGCCGGCGAGGATGAAGACGAGCTTGTTGGACGGCGGCAGGTCGGCGGCGACAGGCAGCAGCAGGACGGCGGCGGAGGCGAGGAGGTGGAGGAGGAGTTGAC
Organism: Zizania palustris; assembly: GCA_019279435.1. Classification (NCBI taxonomy): domain Eukaryota; kingdom Viridiplantae; phylum Streptophyta; class Magnoliopsida; order Poales; family Poaceae; genus Zizania; species Zizania palustris. The sequence continues at coordinate 46,158,225 of JAAALK010000286.1, read as the reverse complement.
GCATTGGTACCAACCGTTGGGGATGGCACAAGAATTTGAAAATTTTAATTTTTTTTTCCTTCCGTCCGTCGTCTTCTCCTTCTGCTCTCCTCTCCTCTCCTCTCCTCTTTTGAAGGCATACGGAGCATGTCGTGTCTTTTTTTCTGGGTTTGGTTTTCTCGTTTTTCGAGGACACCAGAAGCAAGCTGGCTGGCAAATGGCAATGCAACATGTTGTTACAATTTACTCTGAACTTTATAAGGACTGTTTTCCTATGGTTTTTAAAGTTTTTGATATCTTATCTTACCACGTTAGTTCTATTTCTATAATTATACCCTTAACATAAGAAATAATTTCTTAGTATACGTCTAAAATAATTTTTTCATGCTAATCTATTTCCATATCCTTCTCTTATCCAATCTCTTTTCATTCATGTCTTGTATATCGTGATGACATAGTGTCTTACTTAAGATATGATTTCTGTATTTTTTATTCTCTTTTTTTAATTCCGTTATTAAATCGTATTATTTTCTACATAATAATCTATTAAAGGATCAAAATACTGTACTATGGGAGAGTTGTAAATGCTTTGTATTCTGTATATGTTGGGACATGTCATAAATGAAGTAGCATAAATGAAGTAGCAAGGACATTTCAACTTTACCAAAAAAAAAACACCCCGTCTCATCCCATAAATTTAGAGCAACTCTAAATTTATAGTTTAAAAATCAACTCTAATGCTTGTTATTTAGTTTGCTATTTTGGCTGGCTTCTCATCCTCTTCCCCGTATTTCCTCTTCTAACCCGACATTGTTAGAATTTTGGGATAGACCCATATAAATATTTTATAAATTCTTGAATAAATCTCAAAGGCTCATGTCATGAAAAAGAATACCGAGTAATCAAGAGTCGGACTCAGGAGTTGGCACTCCGGAGTACCGGATCTGAGCCAAAGACTCAAGAGTCAGGATCAACACTACCAAGTTCCTAACCCAAGCTGTGACTCAAGGGTCGGAGTCAGCCTACCGAGCCCAATCATGTGTTCCTAAAATCTGACTCCTTGTCCGGTAGATACTCGATCTTTCCTTTTCTCGTTCTGATTCTTGGGAGCCCGATGAAGTTTACGGGATATAATTATATGGAAATCTATTTGATTGAGATCATGATCGCGACACGAAATCCGGTTTCTCTTATATGAATACTGGTCTATCTAGCCAATTCAATATATGAGACAATAGAACCGCGCTAGGGCTTTGGTTGTCTTTTCTCTGTTGTGCTGTCGCCATAGTTTACTCTATCTCAACCACTAGTGTGCACTGGAAATGGGAGAGCAGATCTCCGGAACCTCTCGTCCTTGTGATCCTGCAATGGAAGAAAATGAATAAGGTTTTTTGGTAAGCGCTCCGTAACTCACGAACGTCACCATGGCGTGCCTTCCATCCACGTCTACTGTCGGGTACTACGATCCGACACCAACATAAACACTTCTATACCGGTTGTGGATTCATCATCGGGAGCCGTACGGTACTTGCATTATTTTCTGTATGGTTATTGATCATGTTTAGAGAAATCATGATTGATGTGTTTATGTCCAGTAGTATAATAGATCTGGTTATGCTAGTTCTTGTGAATACCATGATTTATATATTTTGGAAATTAATCCTGCAATTCCCTAATATTCTAATAATTCAAAAACCTTATTATAAGCAATCTGCGATTTATTCGATGGTTTGTTTTGCGGATGCACTAAGGCTAGAAATTTTTCTAGGGTGCATTTTAAGAGATGGCAAGCAAAAGTATGTCTCTAGCTTACTGTTATGAATGTATGGGAAGCGAGACTTAGAAAACCTGAGGGTGAACTTTCTGCTGATGAGCAAAGGAAATTCGTTGAGGCCAATAATCTCTTCATGGAATGCATTCTAGATGTGCTCTCTGATCGTCTGTGTGATGTTTACATCACTATGACAGATGCAAAAGGGTTGTAAGATATTTTGATCACAAAATATGATGCATCAGACATAGACAATGAACTATACATTATGGAGAGCTTTCATGACTATAGGATGATGAACAAGTGTTCTGTGGTGGAATAAGCTCATGAGGTTGTGTGCATTGTTAAGGAATTTTACCTCGTTAAGTGTCCTCTACCTAGGGTTTGTCCTGAGATTTAGGAGGCCCGAGGTTAACTAAGGTTTAGGCCCCTTTCTAGATACACAATTAAAATATATTTCAAAATAGTATTGCTATAGAATAACGTGTGCATATAAAATTACCTCAAAAAATTTTCCAACATTCCTTGATGTGAAGTCATTGATGATGGTATCAATATCAATTGCATCCAACAATTGCTTCTTGATGCATAAAGTTGTCAAACCATTTAACCTCTCTTGAGACATTGTAGATCTCCAACAGTCTATAATGAGTAGATTTTATAGCATTTGAATTAAATATAGGCTCATGGCCACTCTCATTATTTTCATCCATGTCGATGACAACATTCTCAATGCATAAAGTTGCCAAACCATTTAACATCTTGTAATGCAGTTGGGCGATTGCAAAAATGCAGTAACCACAAATAATCTACTAATTTTTTTCACCTAAGATGTTCTTGGAATTGACGGGAAGACAAGATCACAGGAAGTTGGGCGGCATGGCCTTGTTGCCCCTACAGCGGTCGTCGGTCGGCGGTAAATAGTAACAAGTAGGCGAGCAGCGCTCAGCGCTATAGCACAGGCGTGTAGTAGTGCAGATGTGTCGTGTGTAGGTATTCGGCGATCAGGCAAGCCACAATGCACCATTGTCATAGCCCGTAGGCCCGTAGTGCAATGGTAAGCAGTCTAGAATAAAGTAGTTCGACAAACAAACCCACCTAAATCTTTTCACTTTTAGCATTCAAATCATAGATTTTGGATTTTGATAAGTGTACAAATTGTTCAACACTTGAAGAATATCCATGAGTAAGCAATACAATTTTCAAGTTGCAATTTTTAGAATCCAGAGAAAAGGATTCTTGCTATCAAGCAGATAAAAGATAGCTAAAGCAGTCCTACCTAAATATGCTAGAATTAAGACTAAGCAGTGAGCACGATTTTGATTTTGGAAAGGAAAATCATACACAAAATGTATCAAACATATTAATGGAGTTGAGCTGACATGATTGCATGAATTAAAACAAGGCATATTGGTACAAAACATGTCAATGCAATTTCACACACAATGAGCATATGCATATTAGTGAAACTGTGCTCCCCCTCACAAAATGCCGTAAGGGTGACAAACACCAAGTTCCCCACGCAAGTAGGCAAAATGTGAAGCATCGAGGAGTTTTGTGAAAATATCGGTTAGCTGGTGTTGGGTATCAACATACTGAAGTTTAATATCACTCTTCTCATTATGATCTCTGAGAAAATGATACCGTACATCAATGTGTTTGGTATTGGAATGCTGAACCGGGTTGTTTGCAATACAAATAGCACTAGTGTTGTCACAGAAAAGTAGAACACTCTTATAATCTAACCCAAAATCCCACAAAGTGAAAACCATCCACAAAATATAAGAGCAACAGCTAGCGGCAGCAACATATTCGTCCTCAGTCGTTGATTGTGCAACACTAGACTGTTTGCGGGAAGACCAGCAAACCAGCAAAGTACCCAGAAAATGGCAAGTGCTAGAGGTACTTTTCCTATCAATCCTACACCCAGCAAAATCCGCATCGGAATAACCTCGAAGACACAAAGAGGAAGACGCAGAATACCAAATGCCAAATTCGAGGGTATGCTTGAGACACCTGAGAATACGCTTTACCGCTTGGCGGTGCGAAGCTCGTGGCGAAGCTTGAAAACAAGCGCACAGACACACTGCGAAGTGTATATCCGGCCTCGTAGCAGTCAAGTAGAAGAGGGAGCCAATCATGCTTCGGAACTCCTTCTGATTTATGGGTTCTCCATCTTCGTAGGGATCCAATGCTATCGAAGTAGCCATCATTGTAGCGAGGGGCTTCGCATCAGCCATGTCGAACTTCTTGAGCAGGTCCTTGGTGTACTTCATCTAGTGGACGAATGTAACTTGTTTGCTTTGCTTGATTTGCAAACCAAGGAAAAATGTGAGTTCGCCCATCATGGACATCTCGAACTCCCTGCTCATGGTATCTGCAAACTCAGCAACCAAATCATGAGAAGAGCCACCAAAGATGATATCATCCACATAAATCTGGACTAGGAGGAAATCTTTGCCATGCTTGAGAGTGAAAAGGGTTTTGTCAACTGATCCCATCAAATACCCCGCTCAAGCAGAAAAGACTTAAGTCTATCATACCAAGCCCGAGGGGCCTGCTTGAGTCCATAAAGAGCCTTATGAAGTTTAAGGACTTTATGCGGGTATTTGGTGTTTTCAAAGCCAGGGGTTGTTTTACATAAACATCTTCGCCTATGAAGTCATTAAGAAATGCACTTTTGACATCCATTTGATAGAGTTTGAATCCCCGGGATGTCGCAAAGGCAAGAAAAATCCTAATGGCCTCTAGACGCGCAACGGTGCAAAAGTCTCAGTAAAATCAATCCCTTCTAATTGAGAAAAACCTTGAGCTACAAGTCTAGCCTTGTTTCTAACTACAGCCCCATCCTCCCCTTGTTTGTTTTTGAAAATCCATTTTGTTCCAATGAAATGAACATTTGGTGGAGGATCAACTAAAGTCCAGACTTGGTTTCTCTCAAAATTTTCAAGTTCTTCATGCATGGCATTGATCCAACTAGAATCAGAAAGTGCATGACTAACATCTAAGGGCTCAAAAGAATCAACAAAAGTGGAATCAATGAAATGAGCATGAGAATGTGTTACCATTTGATCAAGCTCACCAATGATCTGCTCGGGAGGATGCATCCTTTGAACATGATGTGGAGCCTCGTGGCGGGATGCAGTCTCCCCCTCAACGTGTGCGTTGGAGTGGTCCAAGATGACCGATGTCGAGGTAGTTGCTTCGGGACCTTGTGCCGAAGTGGTCGAAGCGGGGTCGGCTTCAGGGGTCGATGTCGAGGGTAGTAGGGGTTCATCCTCGAAATCTCTGGGATCTTCATCTTCTAAGATAGTCTGCTCCATGTCGTGTTCATTTGCATGTTCAAAAGTAGAACTAACAGAGGGAGTTGATTCATCAAAAGTCATATCACATGACTCGATGATGGTGTTAGTCTCCAAATTATAACACGATAAGAATGACCATGAGTAGTGTAACCCAAAAAGATCCCGTCAGAAGAGCGCGACTCAAATTTATCTAAATTTCCACGTTTTAGGATAAAGCATCGACAGCCAAAAACTCGAAGATGAGTAACTTTGGGATGTCTCCCAAAATGTAGCTCATAAGATGTCAAGTTCAAAATTGAGCGCAAGAAGATTCGGTTTGAGATGTAACATGCAGTGTTCATGGCCTAAGCCCAGAATTTCCTAGGAGTCCTGTGCTTATCGAGCATCGTCCTAGCCATCTCAACCAAAGTGCAGTTCTTTCTCTCAACAACACTGTTCTGTTGAGGAACCCGTGGAGCAGAGAATTGATGTTATATGACATGCTCCATGCAAAAGTCAACAAAGAGACTATTCTTGAACTCAGTGCCATTATCACTTCGAATGAATTTCAATGCGCTAGGGAGTTCAGTAAAAAGTCTCAAGGCCAAGCTCTAAAAGTGTGAAAGCACTTCATCCTTGCTTGCAAGAAAGAAGACCCAAGAGTAGCGAGAGAAATCGTCGACAATAACTAGCACATGCCATTTGCCGCCTAAAGAACTAACCCGAGAAGGACCTACAGTGTCCATGTGTAGAAGTTCTTCGGGTTGCTCAGTCATCACCATGGTGAATGGCGAGTGTGAAGCGGCAATCATTTTTCCATGTCGACATGGAGCGCAAACTAAATTCTTCTCAAACTTGAGCTTGGGCAATCTTTGGATCAAACCTAGGGCACTCAGACGAGCAAGTAACTCAAAGCTCATATGCCCTAGTCTCCTATGCCACTTCCACAGCTCAGAAGTTGAATGTGCAACAAGACAATGAGAAGAACCAAATGACTCAGAAAAATCAACTCCAAAACTCTCCCAACTCTAAAGATCTTACAGACCACAACGCCATTAGAATTGAGTACTTGCGAAGTATCGCGATGAAATCACACTTCGAAGCCCTCATCAAGAAATTGAGATACCGAAAGCAAATTGTATCCAAAATTCTCAATCAAAGCAACATCTTTGAGAGTGAAATTTGAGTTGATTCTTACCACACCTTTACCTTTCACTCTACTCCGTCTATTATTGTCGAAGGTGATATGTTCATTTTGCTTGGTTGTGGTAAGGCTGGATGTAACGCCTCGATTTAATAAAACCGGGAATTTATTGAAATTCCATAGAAAATCAATAAATACAAGACGTTCATCACACGACTGCGTACAATACGCCAATCAATCATGGTTCGTAGACCATATTATTACAAAAGAGTTAAGTAAAAGAGAAACTAATAAAATAAGTCCTCTAGATGAATGCCTTCTTCCAATCTCGTGCCTTGACTGGGTCGCTACTCCAGACCGTCACCCTCCTCGTAGTAGACTGCCTCTGGTGGTGTAAGTCAACGGGGGTGAGTACACTCATATTCAGCAAGCCACCGAATGCAATTATAATGCAAGGTAATAACAAGGAAGGTAGTGGCTCACTTTTGCGGAAAAGCATATTTGTAAAGCAATTAATGTAATCTCGTTATTAATGCAGAAAAGTAAACATGAGTTCATGCATCATCTTATAACTCGAGGGGTACAGTCAGCCCACCCTCGCTCAACAGTTCTTACATGCAATGAATAACACAACCATTCATTCACAAGTAAACTAACCGCGAGAGGTCACACAACCCGCCCTTGACCGTGGGCTCGGTTTTTCGAAAAGATTTAAAACTCTGATCAGAGGTGTACTACTGTACCCACAAGGCACTCATTTCCCGCACACCGCAGTGTGTTAAATGACTCTTGTCCGAGAAGCTCGTGCCAAAACCTTCAGCATGGAACGCACCAATTCGATAACACCCTCTTATAGGTTTCATATGGTTTCCCAGTCACTTCGGGCCACACCATACCCCCTTGAGCCTCGTCGGTACAAGTCACCCGCAGGTTGCCCCTTGCCCCCTCCACTATGGTGTTCCAAGTTGGTACGATCCATACCTCTAGTTAGGACTTACCCACTAGACTTGTGGTTAGTACGGAAGTGCTTTGCAATGGATCCCACAAACCGGTCCTTATTGTGCCTCGGGTGCGACCAACCAATTCCCGAGCTTGCACCCGGAACCCACCATACTTATAACATAGCCAACTCCAACAGAATCCAGAGACGAGACTAACGGGGAAAATCATATAGTAGAATCCATCTATCTACGACTCGTTCTTTTATCCTATAGCAGTTGTGTCGGTACATTAGACACTAGCTAATATAATATTGTAGAGTGACAAGGAGTTTAGGCTCAATAAGCATGGCTTGGGTTTACACACAAGGACGGGATCTAATAAATATAATTTAGGGCTTGAGATCAGACTAATGCAATATTATCCTATGAGTTATAGCGATAATTTATTAAAACATGGGCTCAATTATGATCAAAATGGGGGTTGTGACTTGCCTTGGTCTGCGAATGGTGAAGGTGGAACCTCGGGGTAAAACTCCGGATCTTCGACGACGTCGTAGTCTTCTCGATACGGAAAAGTAAATATGATATTCAATAAACAATCCAAAAATCAACCATACAAGCATACATGTTTTTGTTGGATTAAATAAAGGAGATAGAGTCATAAATTCTATGAAATTATTACCTAATCATTTAAGATTAATTTTTAAAGAGAAGTTTCTGAATTTTATAAATTGATATAAGTATTTTCCCTAAGGGGTATTTATTTTCCCTTTTTAAAGGTGGAATAAAAAGGTATAAAGCAACCCTATTGCTTTTATTGCAGTAAAAATAGTGAAATTAAGTTATTAGGTCTTCTGAATTATTATATAAGTTTTTATGATATTTTTATAAAGCGTTGAATTTTTATTACATGCATTAATGACTTATCCTAAAAGGGCTTTTGAATTATTATTTAATAAAAATAAAATGGGCAAAATAAACATACTATTTTTATTGCATAAAAGTGTAGAGAATAAAAAGATAAATTTTTTAGAATTGAAATGGGCAAATTTGGAGTTAAATTGAGCAAGTTATGAATTTTTGAAGTTTAAAATATTTTTCTGAATTTTTATTATACATGAAATCCGTCTCTGGTCGACAGTGAACTGTGTTCACCGTGAACCATCGACTGTGCACGTGGGCCGGTGAGGGATTAATGAAATCCGACGACTAGGATTCATCAATACCCCTTCGCCGGAATCGGGCGTCTAGGATTAATTCACCGAAGCGAATTAATGCCAAGCGTCCAGATCCGATCGGACGGCTGTCGTCCCATCCGGCATGGCACGCGAGGAAGGGGGTAGGGTACCCGTCTTCTCTGGCTCCGGCGACACAGCGGCGAGGGTTCCCGGTGGCGGCGAGGGCTAACTGGTCGGGCTAAGGTTATAAACGGGACCAGGAGAGCAAGGGGAACACGGGCATACCGGAGTTGGTGACGAAGGGGGGCCGACGACGATCGGCGATGAGAAGGGGGCGGCGGACTCCTCGGGTTCGACGGCAGCGAGGTGATCCGGGGGTGATCCGGTCCAACGGTGGTGGGGTCGGGGTAGAAGAGGCGACGGGGGTCACGGAGGTGCCGATGGGGGTGGCGGAGGGGATGTCTGGTGGCCAGAATTGGTTGCCAGAGACAGAACAGGGGTGGCGGCAAAGAAATGTGCTCCGGGCGCTTCGGTAGGTTTGAGCTTGGCTTCTTCCGGGTTGCCTGGGTGCGGCGGTGTTGGCGGGGGTTAAATAGGGGTCACCGACGGTGGATGGAAGGTGATAGAGGGGAAACCGAGGGGAGGTTTCCAAAACGGTGCCGACGAGGATACCAAATGCACGGGTCGGCTTCCAAAGGGATGAAAACACGTCGGATTTGGGTGGAAGGGGATCGCCGGTGGCTAGGGAAAGTGATCCCGCCAAAACGGCGAATCCGGGCGGCCGGCGGTGGATTAAGGGAGGGGATCGCCAGATTTTTGGAAAGGGGGTAAGTTTCCTTCGGGGAAGATGGAACTGACAGGTGGGGGCCACCTGTCAGCAGGCGCGTGCGAAGGAAAGGGCGCCTACATGTGGGCCATGCTTGATAGCGGCAGAGGGGCACGGGCGGGGACTGACGGGCGGGGCTGGGCAGGCGCGGCGCGCGGGAGAGAGAGGGGGGCGCGCGCCGACAAGTGGGCCCCTCTTGGCGGTGGCTCAGGCCGTGGACTGGGCTAGGCTGAGGGAGGTTTCAGGGAGGGCGGCCCAATAAGTTTTTAAATTTATTTTCGATTTAAATTAATTTCAGAAATTCATAAATTACTTTGGAGCTTGAAGCACTGTTGCTAAAATTTTGTAAAAATTCACAAAAATATTTCTTGTCACATAGGTTCCATCATAAATTTTGCAGGTTCAAATTTGAAATATTTCTCCATGTTTTACTTTATTTGGGTTCTTTTAACCTTTACTCTAAATAGATAATTCATTTTTAATTCAGAAAATCTATTTCCCTCCTTTTTATTTTATTTTTAATTCTGGGGTGTTACACTGGAGAACCATCTTGCATCTTCGGTCATGTGGTGCGAACAACCGGAGTCCATGCTCCACGTGCCCTCCAAGCCTCGGTCCGGCGCCTACACATGATATGAAAATCTCGATCGCTCAATGCTGGGGTGAGTGAAAACATGACGAGGCATCCAACACTGAGTGATACGAGTAGTAGGCACAATAAAAATAGACTGTCTACGCACAGGATAATCAGAAAGATGCAAAGTGTGAGGTCTACCTACATGTTGTGACCCAAATGCATGACGAGGTCTCCTACCCTGTCGAGGTACAAAGCTACTCACACGGGGTCTACCACCATATGGAACATGGTGAACACCTCGAGGAGCAAAACCACTCCGAGAAGTACGAGGAGCCTCGAAAACAGGACGTGGGTAAAACTCAGACTCATGCATACCTCAAGATGGGTAATGTATGTCCTAGAAACTCATCGTCTGAGAACGTCGCTCATCCTTGATGCGACGAAAACAGAACCCAACCAAGTGACCCACCCTCTAATAGTAGGAACAATGAAAAACTCTTCTAGGGGCACTCTCATGGGTCATAGGAGCAATTCTCACAGGCTCCTTAGGCTTTTGCTGAGTGGTTTTTTTGGGAGCAATTTTCTTTGCAGGAGGAGTGGTTTTCTTTGGAGTTCGGGTAGGCTTTTTGGCTGATGGAGTGTCTAATAGGGCTCTTTCTTTCTCTAAGGTAGTGGGTGAGGTAAAAACAGTTTTGTTCTCACTATCTGAAGGAATCCTCTCAAAACCCAATACCAGAGCTAACCCTGCCCTGTCAGCACACATCTTGGTTTTGGCCAAGAGCAAGTCCATCCTACCCTTTCCCTCAGTGCATTTGTTAACCACAGAAAGAAGGTACTCATTCTCAGTCATAAGGTTTTCAGCTCGCTCTCTAACAGTGCCTAGCTGGTCCTTAAGGGTTATGCAAGTGTCACACACAGGTTGCACATCCTTAGAACTACCGGCCCTCTCCAATCTAGCCTCTAAATCCTGAACATGCTTATCACGTAAATCAATGCTCTCACGTAATAAGGGGCAGTTCATGCATTCAAAATCGATTTCGCTGAGAGTAGAAACAAAAGCTCTGGAAGCGGCTTTGGCTACCTTCTTAGCCACCTTGCCGCGCTTGCCCTTCACAAAGGGTTTCCTCTCCTTTTTATGGTATTTGGGGCGCTCACTCTCATCTCTCTTGTTGAGTTTAGGACAGTTGGCCTTGATGTGAGAAGTGTCACCACACTCAAAACAACCACTAAAGTCGCTTCTCCTTTGATTCCGTCTCTTATGATGAAAATGGGTGAACCTTCTACCAATGAGAGCAAGCTCTTCATCATCCAGAGTATCCACTTGCTCCTTAGTGACGGAGACCAGGGAGGACAAAGAAAAACCTCCTGCAAGAACACAAGTACCAGATGTGCTTGGTTCTATAGTGGTGCCACGGCTAGTGCTAGAAACTAGTGTCAATGGCTATGGCAAAGAGTTTCTGTGTACTGCAAGAGATGCCTTGGCAATCTCTATGAAATTCAGCTTGCTGAAGAGCTCATCACAGGTCAATGTATCATAACCTGCGGACTCCTCAATGCTGGATATCTTCACTTCTCATATGCTACGATCAAGAGCATAGAGAAGCTTGATAGCCCTATCATGATCATTGTAAGCAAGCGTCTCGTTGGACCGCAAGTTACTCACTATCGTATCAAAGCGAGAAAACATGGCATCTATAGATTCACCAGGTGCCTACACAAATAGCTGATACTGTTGATTGTACGTGCTTTTGTGCCTAGCCTTAATCTGTGTAGAGCCCTCATGAAAAATAGTGAGTGTAGTCCAAATTTCCCCAGCTGTCCTTAGGTGCTGAACCCTATCAAACTCACTCCGACTCAAACCAATGAACAATATATTTCTAGCCTTGGAGTTGGTATTATACTGATCCTTTTATGTTTGAGAAGTGTGAGTTTCAGGGATGGAGTATTGTGAGTCCACAATCTCCCAAATTGCATTTCTTTGGCTTAGCAAGTAAGCCTTCATGTGCACCTTCCAGTATGCAAAATCCGTCCCATCAAAAAGAGGTATTTTACTAACTCTGTCCATGTCGCCAACAGATCACAAAACCGGTTAAGGTCAACTGGTGATCTTAACCTGCTCTGATACCAATTGTTGGACCAGAAACGGAAACCAGAGGGGGGTGAATGGGAGCTTTTAAAATTTCAGGCTAAAAATAGCCTTTTGTTTTAGTTCTGTCTTCTGCGGAACAGGCTTGGAACAAACCCTTCGAAGTTCTGGTTTGGAGGTATTTCACTGCTCTGAAACCAGACTTCGCAAAGAGCAAAAGTTCGAAGTCAAGAAGACTTCGCTCCACCCACACCACCAAAAACTTAACTCTGCTAAGTCAGTGCATGCTCCACACACTGGGTGCCTTCGAGCAGACTTCGCACTTCACCCTTCGCAAGAGATGACTTCTCTCTAAGGACTTCGACCAGACACTCTGCACGAGCAACTGGTACTAGGCTTCGTATTTTGAAGGTCGGAGCGCACACTGAACACACTGCGCTGAGGACTCTGATAGGGAAGATAACAGGCTTCGAGTTAAGCCAAGAACAGTGCTTCGCTAGTAATCAGAGAGGACTAGCCTCAGTTTACACAAAGCGAACACACAGTGAGAAAAACACACTTCACAAGCAAAGATCACTCACACACTTCTCCAAAAACACCCCAGTGCACACACTCGAACCAGGAAGAAGTAGAGCAGAAGGAAATCAAAACTTGCAGTGCAAACAGGCATACAAGTTCAAGCAGTAAATGAAAACAGAATCAAAGTTTCATTGCTTGAACACGGAACACAAAATGAACTCACAGGATGAATACAAGAGTATGTGGCGGCTAGCACAGGAGTTCTAAAATTGCTGCTCAAAGTGTTATTGTTGCCTAGCTAACCTCCTCTATTTATAGGCACTATTCAGCCCTGTGAATAGACTACTTTACCCCTAGGGTTTACACTGATTTTGTCTCATCAAAACAGGGGGTACAGTTGGTAGTCTACTTTATTTGGAGGCTTTTTTGTCAACTTTGCAGAGGAGACAGCATCAGCTTTTGCAGAGCAGACACGGTCAGCCTTTGCAGTTTTGGATTCTTCTGAAGCCCCCCATCGCACGCGAGGGGTGCGGTAGCTTCAGTGAGAAGCCTTGAGCCTGACGGCCTTCGCTTCACCGAAGTCAGCCTCCGATACAGTGACGGTTTTGAGCCGAAGCCGTCAAAGCCTTGAGCCTTCGCGCCATCACCTCCAGAGTGGACCACCACGGCTTCGCAGCTACTCCCAGCTCGAACTCCATCAGTCCATGTACCGAAGCCATGTATGGCCGAAGTACCTCAAGTCAGCCACACTCCAAAGCCCCACCTTCGGAGTACCACCCTTCGAAGTCCCTCCTTCGTCCAAGGCCTCTACATGAAGAATTACATGAGCACTTTGTCGTAGTGTCTCTCCCTGAGCACACTCCTCGATGAACCTCACCCGGACCATGCCTACGATGCACCTCGACTTTTGAGACCTCTGTCGGGTAAACCTTCGAGTGCCTCCATCTGGAGCACACTTTGAACACTTTGCCTCATTGCTGAGCACTTTGACAATCATACTTTGAAGTCACTCCATTCGGAGTACCCTTCGAAGTGCCTCGCCTCCGAGGACTTCGTCTCAGGGTACCTTCGGCCGGAGCCATGCTCCACACCCTCTGCCTTCGCTTGGCGTACCTTGACCCGAGGACCAACCTCGACCCCTCGCAACCTTCGTGATCGAGCTCCCCGCTCTCTTGGCATTAAGTCTCCCGCTTGACCTAAGTTCACTTGCTGTGAACCGTCTGTTGCCTCCGAAGTCACCTACGCACCACAAACAGACAGACAAGTGTATCCAGTACCCCGGAGACCTCTTCGGGTAAACAACCTCTGGTACACACTCTGGTGTACCGCCCAAAGTACCGAACCCTTCGGTACAGTCAGATCATCAAGTACTATCGGACCCCTTCGACAGGCACACTCCGCTGCAATAGCCGCAGCAAACGGACCCACCGTTCGGAGGTACCCCTTCGAATCCAGAGGATAAAATCAGTCAATCACTCATCACAGACTCCGAAACCAACCATTGGTTTCTCAATAATCCCATCAGTCGTATGGTTAGACGAACAACTCTGAAGGTTCGAAGCCCTTCGGCGACCTTGAAGGGTACTTTGAAGTAACAGATCTGGAGCCTCTCGGTATGAGCTCCGTAAGCTGTCATAGGGCGCTCGAAGCCCCTAGGAGATCTGATGGCTCTGAAGAACCCATTGGCCCCATAGAGGCTTCATCTCGAAGGCACGTCGTAATCCAGGACAAGACGTTTACTTTGCAATCCACATTCACACACGTCTTTACTGTTATGCCCCTACGTAGTCTTATGAATAGAGTTTACTATGACGGTTGTAACTAGATAGTAAAATAGTATTTTCTTATTGTATATTTGCCTATAAATACCCATCTTCTCTACTATAACAGGGATATAGGGAACTTAGTAATAGAACACACTTAGAATTGGACCAAGTTTGTTATCCTTCTTGGAGGCCTGATCCAGTCTGAACTTAATCTCCTATTCTAAGGTAGCCCTTCCAGACAACGTTGCCCCTGTGGCACCGAACCCTATACCAAGGACCGAAGAGCACACTTCGGTCCCCTCTACGGCAGGAGGCCCCACAGGGGCCGTGGGTGTATTCGCGGCCCTTCAGGATCCCATTCTGCAAGGGACGATTGGCCTCTACCAAGCCGAATACATCCTTTCGGCTTCGATGACACTCTGAATCGACTTCACTGGATCGCAAGACCTAGAAGCATACTCTGGAGGAAGCTGGAGTCTACACGACGCCATGGCTACCGAGATGGCCTAGCTCATGGCGGAGCTATAGATATGCTGACAGGCAACAGGTGGCAGTGGACCAACCCCACATCCAGAGCAGGCTAGACAAACCATCATCACTCCCCAAGGTCATCGCAGTAAGCGACCTTGAAGATCAAGAGCCCAGGAAAGGAAAGCAAAACAGATCCTTCGACGAAGATTATCCACTACACTCTGACTTGTAGAGGGTGCGCTTCAACCCTAGATTCCAAGAGGCCAAACTCCCCAAATACTTCGGGGACATGGACCCTTGAGAGTTCTCCCGCTCCTATGCCTTGGCGATAGAGGCTAGCAGAGGGGTGCACAACACAATGGAGAAGAGCTTCCCCCTTGCTCTCAAAGGGATCACACTCTGATTGTTCCAGTCATTAAAGCTAGGATCCGTGAAGTCATGGGAACACATGAAAAATAAAATTATCAATAACTTCTAGGGAACCTTCGTGGCCCCGATGTCCATGGGAAGCCTCTTCCAAGTGAAACAGTAGCTGGGAGAAACACTACGCCAATATTCTCAATGCTTCGCTCAGACGAAGTCCCAAATCAATGGGTTGTCCATATTTTCCATCGTTGATGCCGCTTGCGAAGGCGTCACCAATCTTGGCCTCCTAGATAAACTCCGCTGAAAACCCATATCTTTGGTAGCCCAGTTGATGACGTACTTCGAAGAGTACGCCTAGTCGGAGGAAGGGCAGCTCCGAAGAACTACAGTCATCACCCATGTGTGGGCCCTAGAAGTAAAAACCCCCGAAGCAAGGGTCCCAAGCCCTCCTCGATCTATGTCATCGGAGCAGGGCCAAATGACTCCCAGTGGGGCTGGAGGCACTTCCAGTCGAAAGTGATCAACATCGCCTCCTTCTCAAAGTCACAGAAGTACCAGCAGAGCCAAAGTGGAGGCCGAGACAGAAGCTCAAGACCCCCGGTAAGGCCCCCTGGGCTAGGTCAAACTTTATTTATGTAATGTTCATGAAGAGAATCAAATGCATAATACAGATTTGTGTAAATCTATCCTAGCCCTACGAGGCGAGTACCTCGAGCGAAGCAGTGGTCGAGGGACCACTGACAGGGTGCTTCGAAGTAGCAGATTTGGAGCCTCTCGGTAAGAGCTCCAAAAGCCGTCACAGGGGGGCCTGAAGCCCCTAGGAGATCTAATGGCTCTGAAGAACCCCTTGGCCCCATAGAGGCTTCGTCTCAAAGGAACACTGTAATCTAGGACAAGACGTTTGCTTTATAAGTCACGTTCACACACATTTTTACTATTCTGCCCCTACGAAGTCTTGTGAATAGAGTCCACTATGACGGTTGTAACTAGAGGACATAATAGTATTTTCCTGGTGTATCTTTGCCTATAAATACCTATCTTCTCTACTATAATAGGGACAGGGGGAACTCAGTAATAGAACACACTTCTAATTGGACTAAGGTTATTATCCTTCTCGGAGGTCTGATCCAGTCCAAACTTAATCTTCTTTTCTAAGCTAGCCCTTCAAGGCTATTTGAACATGTTAGTATAATATTTTACGCCAACATTAGTCATGTCAAAACATGGAAAATTCATTAGTAAAGTCAATGATTATGGAGGATTTTTCTGTTGTTTCCTTTTAGATATTAGCAATAAGTCAGTGAACCATATTTGTGGCAATATTAGTGTTAATGTAGGTGTTTGGCATTCATGTTTATGTCACGTTAATTTTGGCTTGATGTCTCGATTGTCTAGTATGAGTTTAATTCTAAATTTTACCATTGTCAAAGGTTCTAAATGCCATAGTTGTGTGCAATCGAAGCAACCTTAGAATCCTCACAAGGCGGCTGAGGAGAGAAACTTGACACCTCCAGAACTCATACATTTTGATATTTACGAGATGAATGGTGTGTTGACAAAGGACAAAAAGAGATATTTCATGACATTGATTGATGATGCATCTAGACTTTGTAATGTATATTTCTTAAAATCTAAGGATGAGGCATTAGACTACTTTAAAATCTATAAAGCTGAAGTTGAAAATCAGCTAGACAGAACGATCAAACGTTTAAGGTCAGATCATGGTGGTGAATACTTCCCCAAAATATTTGATGAATTCTATGAGGAACACGGTATTATTCATGAGGATGCCTCCCTATTCGCCCGAATCAAATGGGGTTGTCGAGAGCAAAAACCCGCATGCTATCTAACTTGTTTAATTCCATGTTAGATATTATTGGTTTATCAAAGGCATGGTGAGGGGGCTATGTTGACTACATGTCACGTCCTAAATAGTGTTCCTAGTAAGAATAAAGAACAAACTCTATATGAGATATGTACTGATAGAAAATCATCACTTTCTTACTTGCAGACTTAGGGATGTTTAGTGAAAGTCAATGTTCCAATCATGATGAAACGCAAGTTAGGACCTAAGATAGTGGATTGCGTCTTTCTAGGCTATGCTCACAGTAGCATGGCATATAGATTTTTGGTTGTAAAATCTGAGGTGTCTGATATGCATGTTGATACTATTTTGGAATCCCATGATGCAACATTCTTTAAGAATATGTTTCCTATGAAATATATGCATAACATTGCTAGATACTCTGAATAGATCATTCCTGAACCTAATACACCTTTTAACTCTGAGTCTTCTAACCAACATGATCGGTATGAGAAAATCCTTAAGGAGGATGGTAGTGAAGCTCCTAGAAGGAGTAAGAGACAAATGGTTATAAAATTTGTTGGTGATAATTTCACTGTGTATCTTGCGGATAACACTCTTACGACCATTGCCAAGGCATATGCATCTCCGGATGCAGATGATTTGAAAGAAGCTTTCCATACTAAAATGGACTTGATTCGATCCAATGGCACATGGAAACTCACTGAACGACCGTATGGTTGCAAAACTGTGGGTTGTAAGTGGATGTTCAAGAAGAAGTTTAGGTTTGATGGTACTATTGAGAAGTACAAGGCTCAGCTTAGGGCCAAAGGTTATACACAAAAGGAAGACGAAGACTTTTCGACACTTATTCACCTATTGCTAGACTGACCACAATCAGAGCATTACTCTCCCTAGATGTCTCATATGGTCTTATCATTCATCAAATGGATCTAAAGACAACTTTCCTAAATAGAGTGTTTGATGAGAAGATCTACATGAATTAGCCTGATGGGTTCATAGTGAATGGTCAAGAGAGCAACATGTGTAAATCATTAAAGTCTTTGAATGGCCTGAAACAAGCACCTAAGCAATGACATGAGAAATTCGACAAAACTCTATCTTCTGTGGGCTTTGTCATAAACAAGGTCGATAGATGTGTATATTATCGACATGGTGGGGGTGAAGGAGTTATATTATGCTTGTACATCGATGACATACTGATCTTTGACACAAACATTGATGTGATCAATGATGTCAAGTCTTTTCTATTAAAGAGTTTTGATATGAAAGATCTAAGAGAAGTTAATGTAATTATGAACATCAAACTGTTTAAGGACGAGAATGGGATTACACTTTTGCAATCTCATTATTTGGAGAAGGTCTTGAGCCGTTTCGGCTATAAAGATAACAAATCTTCTCTAACAGATTATGATCCTAGTGTGATACTTCAAAAGAACAAAAAATGCTAAAGATCAATTGAGATACTCTTAGATAATTGGTTCACTCATGTACCTAGCTAGCGCAACGAGACCCAACATATCATTTGTTGTGAGCAAAGTGAGCAAGTTCATGTCCAACCCGGGTAGTGATCACTGACATGCACTTGAAAGGGTTATGCATGCACTACCTAGTATATATGTATTATGAGTTATGGGATTCACTATTCTAGGCACCCCACTGTGCTTGAGAGATATAGTGATTCAAACTAGATATCTAATGCTGATGAGCTTTATGCCATAATTGGGTATGTTTTTACTCTTGGAGGTGGTGCAATTCATGGAGGTCTTGCAAATAGACCATTTTGATGAGGCCAACTATGGAAGCAGAATTTTTGCTTTAGATACAACAACTGCAGATGCAGAATGACTACGTGAGCTATTAATGGATTTGCATGTGGTTGAAAAACCAGTGTCAACTATCCTTATAAACCATGACAATCAAACTGTGATAGTCAAAGTGAACAATGCTAAGGATAATGTGAAGTCATCAAGACACATTAAAAGACGGCTGAAGTCTATAAGGAAGTTGAGAAACTCTGGTGTAATAAGTGTGACTTATATTCAAATAGACAAACTTAGCAGATCTATTTACAAAAAGGCTATTACAGAATGTGATAGAAAATTCATCGAGTCAGATGAGTGTGAGATCCATAAGAGTTGCCATAGTGGTAACCCAACCTATGTGATCGGAGATCCTGTTAATTAGGACCTAGGAAAAACAAACTATTGGTTAATTGAAGAGAGTAATTATTAATTCCTAAACTCTCTCTAAGTGAAGATGCAATATTCTTATATATTGTAAGGTTGGATGGCTTTATGCCATAATGTATTCTATTATATTTAATTAGCGAAGATGCTACCCTATAGATCATTCTTGAAAGAATACACCTATATGAGTCTAAATATTTAATGTCAGAGTCCATGAAACTTGGGTGATCTCTAATAAGCTCATTATGTGACCAGGGAGTACGACACATATGCTTCACCTGCAGGGTAGGCTACTGGCAGCCAGGTACTAGTTATGAATTTGAGTGAAACTCGTTCACAAAAAACTTACAATTCAAGGCATAGTCCATTGTTCAAGTTGTGGATGAGTGTAGCTTAAAGATCTAGGCGAGTTCAACTTAACAGTTCTCACTAAAACGCTAGTATATCAAACAGTAGTGAGAATCATACAAATATCTAAATGGGTATTTTAGATCTAGTGGGGATTGCTTGAATTTTGGGATAGACCCATATGAATATTTCAAAACGTCCTAAATAAATCTCAAAAGCCTATGTCATGAAAAGGAAATATCAAATAGTCAGGAGTCAGACTTAGGAGTCGACACTCCCGAGTGCCAGATCCAAGCTAAATACTCGAGAGTCAGGGTCAGCACTGCCGAGTGCCTAACCCGAGCTAGGACTCGGAGGTCGGGGTCGGCCTACCGAGCCCGCCCACGTGTTCCTGAAATCTGACTCCTTGTCCGGTAGAGACTCGATCTTACCTTTTATCGTTCCAATTCTTTGAGAACCTGACGTAGTTTCTAGGATATGGTTATATGGAAACCGACTTGAATGAGATCATGATCACGACATGAGATTTAGTTGCTCTTATATGAATACCCGTCTATCTAGACAGTTCAATATACCAAACAATAGAACCGAGCTAGGGTTTTGGTTGTCTTCTCTCTGTTGTGTTGTCACCGTAGTCTACTCTATCCCATCCACTAGAGTGCACCGAGAATGAGAGAGCAGGTCTTTGGAACCTCTCATCCTTATGATCATGCACTGACAAAGGGCGAATAGGGTTTTTGGGAAGCGCTATGTGTGACTGCTCACGAATGTCACCATGACGTGCCTTCCATCCACGTTTACCATCGGTCGTCGTCGGGTACTATGATCCGACACCAACAGAAGCACTTTTGCACTGACCTTGGATTCGTCTTCAGTAACCATACTATTGACACCCAAGTTTGGCACTAAAACGGCTAATGGGACCCTGGGTCTGACCGACCATAGTTGGTCGGTCAAATCGGCCAAGTAGATCCGGTCTGACCGGTGCACGGACTTAGTCCGACCGATAAAGGCCGAGTCTGAACCCTAAACGAGAGATTTGGGGGAATTTTATCTCTAAACTTATTCTAACAACCTGAGATCTTATCCAAATAATTTGGAATCACCCCAGGACGTGGATAACCTCCAAATATCGCAAGACCAACCACTATATAAAGGGCCAAGGTCGATTCAAGAAGACCCCCCTAGCGGCACTGCATTGAATCGTTCTTTTCGCTTTCAATCTACTATTTCTCTTTATCTCTTTCCCTAGCATTATTTTCCTTGCTCAAGAATTAAACCTAGAAGTAGCTCTTTGTCAATTTGATCCATAAATTATCCGTATTTCACCACGTTATCGCGATTTCTTTGTGGGTTTGATCCAAAAACCTCCTGTTTCGCCCTCGTTACGGGTTTCTATCAATCTAATCTATTGATTTGGTCCCTAAAACGAGTTGCTACTATTTTTACGTGTTTTGCAGGAGGCAAAGTGCTCATCTTCATTGCCAAGAACCCCCTGCACAAAGCCCTCACCATCGGCGCATTCGCCGGTGAACCGAGGTGCTCACTGCAGCGACGGCCGATCCGACTGGCCAACTCTTGTCGGTCTGACTGGGTCGTGCCAGCAAAAGCCGGTCTGACCGACGGCACCCGATTGGCCTGTTCTCCCTTCTGACCGATCGTGCGCAGAGGCCCCTCCGATTACCCCTCGCACTGCACGCTGAAGACCCTCTGACTCCACTCCGCACCACGCACCGGAGGTCCCCTTCAGCTACCCTCCGCTATACGCACCGGAGCCCCTAAACATCGCCAGAGTCGCTCTTCGCACCGTTGAACCCCCCTTCGCATCACCGAAGGGTTCGGCCACCACTTCGCACCGCCGGTACGACCGGTGGCCTATTGTCGGTCTGACCGGCTCGCCTTGGCCGGTGTGACCACCCGGCCAACTTCGGTCCAACCGACCCTATTTGGCCGGTTTGATCTATTCCCCCTTACACCTCAGTTAATCGAGTCGTATTCTCGTAATTTGATTTGGTTTCCTGGCAACTCCATCCATACCCCCTTGTCATGATCAAGGGTCATCGAAATGTGACGTCGGCGTCGTGTTATGCTTAGGTCTATCCCTAAGTATCCATGTGCTTTTGGATCGTCGAACCGACGTCCGTGTGTTTGGCGCTTCATCGTCGGATTTTAGCGTCAACAAACTTTTTGGCGACTCCACTAGGGAGACATATTCCAAGAACAACTACGTCGGTAGTAGGTATGACCACTACGACTACACCAATAGTACTCTCTACGCCGACAGGCATGGCGAGGAACACGGAGGATGACGACGACTCTATTATCTCCACTTTGGAGGACCTCTTAGAAGAGGATCGTGCGGAAATTGAACTAAGACGAAGGAGCTTCACGCTCGCATGCTTGGGAGGTACGTCAAGATAGGCGACGCGTTTGTCAAGCGCGACACTAGATCTATCACCATCGCCACGCCAACTAAGGTAACCTCCTCCTCTTCCCACTTCCCCCGGACCTCGAACAAGAAATAGTTTACAAAGTAGGTCGAGCGGTTATCACCGCGTTTGACAGACGTTTGGGTCTCGAAGTAAACTCTAGGGTAGAGGCAATGTTTAGAAGATTTGGTTTTTTCGAAGTCGATTCCCCTATTACGATTTCTAGCACTCCCCCTATTCATCGCATACGCAGTAGGATGGATGGGAGCATGGGGAGAGATATCACGTATGTAGCCTCGGCTTTTATGGTCGAGGCCCCTCTGGCCCCTATCGGTCTGATCGGACCATGTTGGCCGGTCCAACCGAATGAACATGGTTGGCGTGTCAACCCGTTGTACTCAGCCTTCACCTAGGTACCACTACGCCGATAGAAATAGTCGGTCTGACTGACTTCAGAGTCGGTCCGACCGGTGCATGCCCGACGGTGACAATTGACTGTCAGGCCGGCGCGATTGCATCCCCGACAAACGTCGGTCTGACCGGACCTAGTTGGACGGTCCAACCGGACGAGCGTGGTCGGTCCGACCGGCCACGTCAGGCCGGTCTGACTGGCGCGTGCTATCATTGCCCATGCCTATTGTGCCCCTCGCTACTCCACATGTGTGTGGGCCTAGGCAAACGACCTGCTATGCCACGTCGGTTCAAGGTTATTACCCTCACCCTACTGATACTGTTTCGGTGCCACCTATTAGCCCTCCACGTTCCATCTATTTGCATGTACCACTAGCAAGCATTGACGCACATTATACGCCGATCCAAAATAGTGACTTTGCTACTAGTCCTCATGGCCAACGGATCAGTCCCACTCACACTCTCGTTGTGCCCTCTCCGTTTATGCCAATAGCACAACAACATAGCAACACAAGGCCTAAAGTGTTGAAGAAGAAAGTGTATACCACGCGCATGGAATATCTAGAGGTTTAGTCAAAAGATCGGTTTAAACAAAAGTCATGTCATATATATTTTGATTATTGCAGATTCCCTGATGATTTCAAAATGTCGGAATTCATGAAATTTAGTGGCAATGATGCTGAGACCACAGGTGATCATATAGCACAGTTGTTAGTCCAGTGTGGTGAGGTGAGTAGTTGCAATGAGCATAAGATTAGCTTGTTATCTTCATCTTTATGTGCAACTGCTTATGAATGGTTTATGTCTTTTCCCACTCATTCTATTTTTACTTGGGAAGATTTAGTCCAAAAGTTTCACATGCAATTCTCTTCTAGTGAAATAGAATGTCAGCTAGATACTTTGAGATCGGTTAAGCAACAAACTAGTGAAACAATTGACTCTTACATTCAAAGATTTCTAGACATTAAAAGCCGATGATATAACTTGACTATTAGTGATAAGGAATTGGATGATCTTGCATTTGATGGTTTGCTTGTCCACATTAGAGAATCAATGCATGATCAGACATTCACTGATATTAGTCAAATATTGTGAAGTGCTCTGGCTGTTGAATGTCGGTGAGCAATCATCTAGCAAAAGCAAGAAATTTGATGTCTATACAGTCGAATGGACTTGGACTAATGAGGAAGATCCATTCGTATGTTTTAGTTTGAATCCAACACCTCGAAAGAGTTCAGGAGGTAAGTGAAAGATGAAGAATGTTTATGTCATTGTGTAATCTAGGTAGACCAAAAAAACATACCAAATACAGAGTCCTGAGATGCAACAACTTCAAGAATAATAGTGGGCTTGTGGACATGGCTGGTGTGCATACTTTGCCGTGTTGAAGGACATTTTTTCCACTTCCAATGCATACGGTCAATGCCACCAAACATTCTAGGAAAACCTCATTACTCTCCAATTGCAACTAATCTTATTGTGTCATTTTCATATGGTGATCTCAGGTACTCATCTCCGAAGACTTCAATTATAGCTTTTACAAACCACCGAAGACTCTTGATAATAGTGCTTTCACCAATTACAATATAATCATCTGTAGCATCTATTGGTGCTCCATAAGTCTATACAATTCTGCAAAAGAGATAACCCTAAACATCCAAACTTATATCTATTTTGCACAAAATAGTTATTGTGTGCTTCAACACTTTGCCCTATTCAAAGATAAAGGGAAACCACTCATTCTAAACCTGTGTTATACAAAGATTTTAGAAAAAAGCACAAGATAGACTAAATATAGCTATAAAATCACTATAAAACGCTTATAATTTGTAGACAAGTAGAACTCCATGAATTTTTACAATTTAGATCTTTTTAAACACTTTTTCACAAATAAACCCTTGTAAAAACTTATTTAAGGATTAGAACTGAAGTTCAGCGCCAGCTCCATTGGCACTGAGGTTGAATAGCTCAGCGCTAGGGTCTAGCGCTGAGCTATGTGCCTTGCTGTCGTTCGGTGATAGATGTGACACTAAGTTGGTACCGAGGTCAACGCCAATGGGTATGGCGTTGACCCTTAGTGTCACTACCATGGTAGGTGTGACCGCACATGCATTGCTAGTGGGACAATATCATGGCATCGGTGCAACGTAAGGATAGGAATACCTAGCATTTGGGCGACATAGAAGCAGGTTGTACTTGCATGAGGTGACAATAGGGAAGTGTTTGATGCTATAGTGACATGGAGGCCTCAACTATTAATGCATCTCTAGAGAAAAAGGATGCAAGCTTTGGTTCACCGAGCAAACAAAATAACTGAGAAAGGTTCACGAGGCAATTGAGAGCAATATGAAGGGTACATGGTAAAGGGGAGGGGTAGAGCCAGCGAGCATTTAAGACCCTAAGAAGTCATCGTATGTGGTGGTGGTGCTAAGGGTTTGTGCCAGTCTCATTGGCGCTGACCTCATGGCCAACTCGGTGCCGCATCAACCATTGAATACTAGCAGGGCATAGAGCTCAACGTTAGTGGCTCTAGCGATGAGCTATTCAACCTTAGTGCCTATGGGGCTTGCATTGACCCTCAGCGCCACCATCATGGTAGGTGTGACCACGTGAACGTTGATAACGTCACAGTAGTATGGCATTAGCATGACGTGAGCACAGGAAGAGCTAGCGTTTAGGCGGCATGGGAGCGGAGACACTACTTGGGTGGGAGCAAGTTGTACTAGCATTAAATGAAAATATGGAACTGTGTGGTGCTGCTACAGTGACATGGTGGCCTCTATTGTTCATGTGAGAAAGAAAAGAAACGCGTGCTTTAGTTCACCGGGCAAACAAGGAAACAAAGAAAGGTTCACGAGTAAATTGGGAACAAGAAAGGAAGGTAAAGGGGACGGGGTAGAGCCTGCGGATGTTTAAGACCATAAGAGCAAGTATAATAAGCTTATGTAAGCAGGCTATAAGACTTGCCACATCAGATTAGTAGTGAGGTGGAGGAGAGAAGAAAGGAGAGAGAATAAAAGCGGGCTACTAGTTAACAGCTCACTCATACACAGGTTTCAATGAACATTGTGAGATGGTGTAATATGTTACACATTAAATGTATGATACATATAGCCAACTAACTATTATATGAGTTGGCTATTAGATTAGCTATATGTGACATGGCACAAATATAAAGCCAACAACTAGCTATATTATTAAACTTGCTTTAAGAGCATCTTCAATGGTTGTCTATTTCACTAGCTAGATTCACTCTCTTTCCTACGTGGATAGAAAATGTGGGGAAAAAGAGAATAGCTAGTGACGAGCTAATAGATAGGAGATTTCACGTATTCCAAGAAACTAAGTGCATTACATGTGGGACTAAGTACTAGTGGTGAAATAAATTATTATTTTTATTCTTCTCTCAGCTCCACATCAGCTAGTTATTTGAGACAACCATTATGTATGCTCTAAGAAGTATGTGCCTATGGCGGTGGCGGTCCTCATGGTTATAGATGGCCAAACGGGCCGCACGGCACGACACGAGCACTAGCACTATCAGGCACGGCACGATCAGGCACGGCACGATCAGGCACGGCATACTACTCGTGTCGTGCCTGATAGTGTCGTCGTGCCTATTCACCGGCCCAGGCACGACACTATTAAGCATTAGGCGTGCCGTGCCGGGCCGCTAGGCACGATGGCACGCCAGTGCCAGTGCCGGCACGGGCACTATTAGTGTCTCACACCAGAATTTAACCAGTACTAAAATTTGAAACTTAAAAAATGTATTCAAATATAAAGGGTAGAAAAGCAATAGTTTCATGCAATATAACACTTTATTAAGAGCTTTAGTGCAATGGTTGCCTCATTAAAAACCTGTCTAGGTAAAACTCACCCTTGTGAGAAACCCTAGACAGGAAAAGAGTACAACCCAGCTCCTTGTCACAAATGTTCACAAATGTTCAGAATATTACAATCTCATTACACAAATGTTCACAAACTAATAAAGATAAATGTTTTCAAATGATTCTTCAAGATCCTTGTCATCGACCAAGTGTTGCATCCTTGCTTCAGCATCCTCCCAATCTTTAATGCAGGTCAGCATCTCGACCACATCAGGCTTCAGCTTCCTCCGCCGCTCCTCGATGATCCTGCCAGTTAG
The DNA here is from genome assembly GCA_019279435.1 of Zizania palustris. Classification (NCBI taxonomy): domain Eukaryota; kingdom Viridiplantae; phylum Streptophyta; class Magnoliopsida; order Poales; family Poaceae; genus Zizania; species Zizania palustris. The sequence goes on along the minus strand of JAAALK010000286.1, from coordinate 46,131,968 downwards.
ACTAAAAGTGGATTCTGAAGATATGGTAGAGACAGGAACAGTTAAAACATCTTTAGCCATGAGTGACAATACTGGATAAGTGAGTTTGTGCTGATGCCACCAATGCAAGATGTTGAAATCATCATTTAATTGATTCACAGTGTCACAGTCCAAGTAAGAAATGAGTTCAGAAGTATTAGAAGATGAAGATGTTGCAGCCTGCAGCAGGGCAGTTGCAGAGGTATCCCTAGCCATGTTTAGAGTAGAAGCCAAAGAATGCATATCAGCAGAAGCACCCACATCATCATTATCATCATAAATTTCATCCCAAGCAGACCTTTTATTACCAGCTAGGTTAGGAGGGACAGTCCTTGCCAACCTAACAGATTCATATTTCTCATCATACTTATTATAAATATCAGTAAGACGAGCTCTAGTGGTAACCTGGTAAGCAGCATAATCTGTGCTGGTCAGGTTCATCAACCTCCTAAGCACTCTATTGAAACCTTTCATTTTAGCTCTAGGGTCCAGGATGAATGCAAAAGAGTAAAGCAAAGGTATATTCCTCCAATATTTATTATATTTGTCTACCATAGGTTGAACCACAGGTCTGATGTGAGGGTCATTAGCATAACTCTTCAAGTGTATAGCAATCTTAACAAGAAAATGAAGCATAAGTGGAGATGTAGGATAGTAAACACCAGACAATGCAACTGTAGAATCATAAAACATTCCAAGAAATTTAAGTACTTTTTTTGCAATAGACCAATGTTCATCATTTAATATATATGGATCACCTTCAGCCCTAGGATAGTTTGTATGTATGAAAGTAGTGAAAGGGGCCCTATGAGGTAACAAATGCTTAAGCATTAGATATGTAGAGTTCCATCTAACCTCCATGTCCAACTGAAATTTTCTAGGCCTATAATCAGTGGCAATGCAATAACTTTTATATGCAGCAATTCTCTAGTTAGAACTGTTTAAAAAGGATATTGCAGATCTAAATGTTTCAATCAAAGGCTTAAGACTATTAAGAGCCTCTTTAACAATTAGATTGATAATATGACATGCGCAACGCTGATGCAAGAACATAGAATTCTCTATTTGTGATTCATCACCATTAGCTACATTGTCAATACCAAGATATGGTGACAGTATAGGCCTAAGCAATCTCATGGCAGAAACATTAGATGATGCATTGTCTAAGGTAACAGAAAACACCTTATTAGTCAAACCATAATCAGCAAGCACACCAGCAACACGTTCAACAATATTTTGTCCATTGTGGGACACATCAATAAGCACAAGACCAAGCACCCTTTTTTCTAGTTGCCAATCAGGGTTTATGAAATGAGCAACAACAGAAAGGTAGTCCTCTTTGGCATTACCAGACCAAATGTCAGAGGTCAAACACACACAATTAACAGCAGAACTACTAAGAGTATCAACAAGCTTAGTTTTTTTATCATTGAAGTATTTAACCATGTCTCTAGTGGTTGTTTGCCTAGAGACAGGTACAAATGCAGGATTATGAGCAGTTCTCATGAAATATTCAAATGCAGGATTATGAGCAGTTCTCATGAAATATTCAAATGCAGGAGATTCACCCATATTAATAGGAACTTCTAGCCGAGCAATCAATCGAACCAATTCAGTACGTGCAACCATAGGACAATACGCCCAACTACGCATACTACCATCAGGATTAAATGAGATCTGAGACTGAGACGAGCGGATTTTATCACGTCTCCTGGGGCATTTATCCCTATGCCTAGTGAGGTGGCCAGTGCCACCAGTAGAGAGAGCAGAGTACTGCTTAGAGCAATGGATGCACTTAGCTCCATACCTGACATTCTTACCATTGACATTTTTAAATAGCTTCTGGAAATCTAACCACACTGCCGAGGTAGAAGGACGGGAGCGCTTGGCGCTTTGCTCGTCCATGTTTCCTACCCTGGCCGTGGCTTCTTCATCATGGCCACCGACAGGAGTATCGGAAGTATGGCCACCGAAAAGTTCCGCGGCGTCCTCCCGCACGTCATCTTCGTCGTCATCGCCAGCCAACCCGCAACACCGCCTCTCCTCGTTACCGTCAACCTCATCCATCTCCTCCACGGAGTCGAGCATCGTCCTCAACGGCTACAACAATAGGGTTAGGGTTAGGGTTAGGGTTAGGGATAGGGATAGGGTTAGGGTTAGGGATAGGGTTAGGGTTACCGTAAAAGAAGAGAGCCGCCGAGGCCGAGCCGGACTACCGGAGTCGGAGACGGAGGCGAGGCAGCGAGGTGGACAGCGTGAGGGGCGACGACGATGAGAGGAGCGCACGAGAGGACTAGAGCAGCGCGGCGGAGCGGCGAGATGAGCGAGGAGCCGAGGAAATGGATTAGGGTTAGGGTTAGGGTTACCAGAGAAGAAGAGAGCCACCGAGGCCGAGCCGGACTACCGGAGTCGGAGACGGAGGCGCGACTGCGAGGCGGAGCGCCGCGCACGAGAGGACTGCGGCAGAGCGGCGAGAGGAAATGGATTAGGGTTAGGGTTACCGGAGAAGAAAACAGCCGCCGAGGCCGAGTCGAACTGCCGGAGTGCCGAGGTGGAGTCGAAGCGGGAGGCGGAGCGCCGAGGTGCCGAGGTGGAGTCGGAGCCAGAGGGGAAGGGGAGGTGGAGCGCCTCGCACGAGAGGAGTGCGGCGGAGCGGCGAGAGGAGCGGGGAGTGAGGGGAAATGATTTTAGGGTTAGGGTTCAGCGCCGAGGAGCTATATATACATCAGTGAGTGGGCCGTGCCTAATAGTGCCGGCCCATTTAGTCGTGTCGTGCCTGGGCCGACCCTACGGGCCGAGATGGTGGCCCAGGCACGGCACTGAGATCGGACCGTGCCAGGCACTGGCACTACACACAGTGGGTCGTGCCGTTCTTGAGCCGTGCTTTCTCGGACCGTGCCTGGGCCGGCCCATCGTGTTAGTGCCATATGGCCATCTATACTCATGGTCAAAACGCTAGCAGCGCATAGAGCTCAATGACAGTAGCTCTAGTACCTCAATGCCGTTGGGGTTGGGGCTGACCCTCAACACCACCGCCATGGTAGGCGCAACAGTATGGCATCGACATGACGTGAGCACATGAAGAGCTAGTGTTTGGGCGACATGGGAACAAGGATACTACTTGGATGGGAGTAGGTTGTACTGGCGTTAAGTGAAAACAGGGGAATCATGCGCGTGCCGGTGCTACAGTGAGAGGGTGGTCTTAATTAGTGCTACATCAATCAAGAGAAAGAAAAAGGATGCAGGTTTTGCTTCACTAGGCAAATAAGGAAACTACGCGTCACATCAACCACTTAATGCTAGCAAGGCACAAATCTCAGCGTTAATAGGGCTGGCGTTGAATTTCATATCTAGTTTTAGAATAATTTTTATATATATTTACGAAAAAAAATAAAAAGATAAAATTGGTGAGTAAGGTGTCCTTCGGTTCTTAATTTTAAAAGTTTAGTCTCGTCGTATCAGATATTTGAATGTTGTTTTGGAGTATTAAATGTAAACTATTTATAAAATACATTCATAATCGGTGGATTATTTATAAGACGAATCTAATAAGCCTAATTATATCATGATTTAACAATGTAATGCTATAGTAAATATTTGCTAATCATAGATTAATTAGGTTTAATAAACTCGTCTCGTGAATAATCCTCAGATTCTACAATTATTTTTATAATTAGTTTGCGTTTAATCCTATAAATTGATGTCTAAACATAACTAAACTTTAATCCATGAAACACCCACTAAAACTCCGTGCGGTCTGACATGATATCCAGCTACTTGAGTAGGACATATATACTTAGGCGTTTAGGCAAATGATAAATGCTGCAAATTAGCCTTCGTATTTTTCGTATATACTCAACGTAATCGTACGACGCTTAATGATAAACAATGATGACGTTTATACTATGTTAGATTCGCACGGGATGTTAAATATTCCAGAGTATTAAATATAGATTATTTATAAAACTTATTCATAATCGTTGGATTATTCATGAGATAAATTTAATGAGCCTAATTGCGTCATGATTTGACAATGTGATGCTACAGTAAACATTTGCTAATCATGGATTAATTAGGATTAATAAATTCGTCTCAGAATAATCCTCCGATTCTTCAATTATTTTTATAATTAGTTCACATTTAATCTTTCAAATGGATGTCCAAACATCCGATTTGACACAAAACTTTTCCGATCAAACGCATTTCAATACGGGTAGGGACAAACTTAAGACGGTGCCTTGCCCTAGGCTGAGCCATTAGGGCATCTCCAATGCAATGACTAGGATGGTTTCTATAGCATTAAATAGCAGTCCACATAAGCAAAAATCTGATGTGGCATGAGAGTTAATGAGGAAAGAGGAGAAAAGTTGAAGAAATGGTTTCTCATGCAAGAAATGGTTTCTATCACTAATACCAAGGATGAAGAAACCACTCTACATGCATTGGGAGAGTGTAGAAGTTTCTATAGATGGGACCCACTTATTTATGATTGGACAAAAGAGAGAAAAATAAATAGAGACAAGAAACCATACATTATGAGAGTGAGTTCCTATTAGTAGTTTCTTAATGACATAACATGTATAGAAACTGCTAGACGGTTTCTTGGTTGGGAATGCCCTTACTAATTCAGCTAGGCCAGCTACTAGCCTAATAGTACAATGGTACAATAAAAAGCCTAGTACTAAAGTTGTGTTTCGCTCTTAGAGCATCTCCAAAAGTCTCTCCATTTTTGCCTCTCCATTTGTCCATTTAGCCAACTCTCCAAAAAGATTCCTCTCCAAATCTACTATATACTCCAAAAGACTCTCTATTCTCAACTCTCTAAACAATTTATTCCCTCTTTTAAAATTTCAAAATATTTTCAAATATTTGATTTCTTATTTTAAAAATTATCATTTATAAAATTTTAAAATTTGCAAATTGTATACATTTTTTATAAAATTTATTTTTTTATTTTTTCTCCAATTTCTAACCTTATAAATCTCCAAATTATAAAATTATAAAATTTTAGAAAATTTTAAAATTTTAAAATTTTTCTTTTTCTCTTCTTTTTATTTTTATTTTTATTTCTTTTCATTTTCTTTTTCCCTTTTCTCTCTTCTTTTTCTTTCTTTTTTCTTTCTTTCTTTCTTTCTTTATTTGGTTTCCTTCCAGAGCGCTCTCCCTCGTTCCTGTGTGTCTGCGCGTGGGGGCCACCGGAAGTAGCCAGCCAAATTGGCTGGCCATATTTGGCCAGCCGGAAGCTCAATTTGGCCAACTTGATGGCTTGGCCATCCAGTTGACCATTCTTTTGGAGGACATTTTTTTGCTTGGATGGCTAAAATTTGGCTTGGAGAGCCAAATAGCCAATCTTTTGGAGATGCTCTTATGCCTCCTAGATCTGCTACTGAATAAGGAATGCTTAAGATATATGTATGGATAGAGCTTCATGAGAGCCAATCATGGAGGCTTAAATGGAACGGCAACCCAATGAAGGGATTAAAAATGTTTGTTAGTTTTGGTAGCATTAAACAGCATATCAGCTAGTATGTAGGATAAAAGATGTTGTGATAATATATTAAATGAAAACCAGATCAAAATACGACATGTTTTTTATAAAATATCTAAAAATGTAATAAAAGAAGAGCGGTATTAAATTGTCGTGTTTAAATTAGTAGTGGGTAGATAAGGCTATTCACAGTGGTGGGTTTCATAATACTGTTTCTTAGAAGTCCACATCAGCTTTGCAACTGAATGAAATACACTCTCAGTGGAGAATTTCATTTCACTATTTTCTAGGCTAACCAGTGTAATTAAATGCAACTAGCTCTCATAAAATATCCTCTCTCTGATGAAATGATTTGGCTCTCAGTGGGCGTTTCATTTCGTTTCATCCGTCTTGAAAACAGGTTAGCACCATATCATGATGATGATACTACTTCATTCTCTTCCCGCAATAATTATATGTCATATTAGCAAAAAATCTGATATGGCATAGTAATTAATGTCATGAAATACCCCATGAAACTCTCATTGTGAATAGCCTAATACTCACTTTGTCTCATAAATTAACATGGGATCCACAAAAAATTGCATTTATTATTGTTTGGTGCATAATGGAAGAAAACAAAAAAGATAGCATTAAAGTGGACCCTACTTATGGTAGGACCCACCAAAAATTATCACTTTAGACTTATGGTCACACCTTAAGCTTATGTTGCATTTTAAATTTTGTTTTCTTATGGTGTGGTTCAACACTGTGTAAGACTAGCTACAAGATTTTATTTAATGCTTAAGGCTACCTTTTCATCCATATTATGAATGTCTTAATATTGAAACCTACGAGTAGATTTAATATTTCATAGTACGAGATGAAACACCATCTAAATCCGTTATATTATGAAATGTTAAACCTAGTTCTAAGTTGCAATAATACGGAACCGAGGCTAGAAATTACAAATAGTGTGTAGTAGCAATGTAGCATTACCCTAAAATCCTAAATGCATTTGATTGGTTGTATATGAACGCAGCTAATTCAATAAGATAGAGGTGCACGAGCATGACCATGGTGTCTTGTCCGTGCTTGTATTAATTGTTCTTCACTGTCATCTTCTCGTCCGGATCTGTCTACCACTCCCTCCGTTCATTGGCGTAGCGGAGCAGAGAAGATAGGAGGACAAGAAGCACGGCCACTGCCCGATGGCCAAGCTGTCTCTGCCCCTGCTGCTTCTGCTGCTGCTCGTCGCCACGGCCACAGCAGGCCGCACCCCGACGCTGGTGTTCCTGCTTGCTGGTCAGTCCAACATGGGCGGCCGCGGCGGCGCCACAAGCGGCAACGGCAAAACATGGGACGGCGTGGTGCCTCCCGAGTGCGCGCCGTCCCAGCGCATCCTCCGCCTCTCCCCGGACCTCCGCTGGGAGGAGGCCCGTGAGCCGCTGCACGCCGGCATCGACGTGCACAACGTGCTCGGCATCGGCCCCGGCATGCCCTTCGCCCACGCCGTCCTCGCCTCGCGCGCCGTCCCGCCGGACACCGTCATCGGCCTCGTCCCCTGCGCGCAGGGCGGCACGCCCATCGCCAACTGGTCGCGTAGCACGGAGCTGTACGACCGGATGGTGACGCGAGGCAGGGCGGCGATGGCCACGGTCGGCCACGGCGGGGAGGCCAGACCCAAGCTGGGGGCGCTGCTCTGGTACCAAGGGGAAGCCGACACGATCCGGCGGGAGGACGCGGAGGTGTACGCGCCGCGCATGGAGGCCATGGTGCGCGACGTGAGGCGAGACCTGGCGCTGCCGGAGCTGCTGGTGATCCAGGTGGGCATCGCGACGGGGCAGGGCAAGTTCGTCGACCTCGTCAGGGACGCCCAGAAGGCGGTGAAGCTGCCCAACCTCAAGTACGTGGACGCCAAGGGCCTCCCCATCGCCAACGACTACACGCATCTCACCACCGCAGCGCAGGTCACCCTCGGCAAAATGCTCGCCAAAGCCTACCTCGCCACGCTCTGACCTGACCTCGTTTTCTTTTCTTCAGAAACAACACCGATTATTATTCTGGTTACTACTGCCGCCATGTTTTGCTACAACAAATCCATCCATCTCCATTTTCAATTCGCTCGCCACTTCACTCTACTTACTACACATACAAAAAGAAAATGTTTTCAAACTGAAATGGTTTTGAACCAAACATACAAAAAAACTGTAAATAAATTATTCCTATTCCAACATTCTTCCGTGATTTATCGGTCACGCATTTTCATAACAGAGATGAGGGTCAGCTTTATCGCCTATTAAATCTACTGGTGGGTGATTTTTTTTTAATTTGTTACTAGTTAAATACAAATGTTCTTGGGACCAATCACGTGCTGAGATTCCTTTTTCTTCCCTACTCGTGTCCAGTGGTCACTGGTGTGGGCCTGTCAAACGCAGATTCATTCATCATTGCCACCAGCTAGCTAACTGTGAAATTAGTGGATATATTTATGTTTATATTTTAGAGGAGACCCGACAGGTCCATCTTTTTACCCCTGGTCAAACAGACCGGGTTACCGTATTCACGTGAGTTTGGGTCCAACAATTAACTGGCAAAATTCTATTAAAAAGTTATCAATCAGATAGTATATTTTTCTTTTCAACTTGTTGACATCAAATTTGTTTGGTCCCTCCAAGTATTTAGTTAAAGAATCAGATTACAAGCTCATCTCAATCACTTCACTTGATTGCTAATGCCCAACGGAGGGGCAAATGGGTTAGTAATGCAGTGGTGTGTGATTAGGCTATTCACGGTGGTAGGTTTCATAACACTGTTTTTTAGAAGATCACATCAGCTTTGCAACTGAATGAAATACCATCTCTCAGTAGAGAGTTTCATTTCACTATTTCCTAGGTTAACCAGTATAATTAAATGTAACTAGCTCTTATGAAATATCTTCTCTCTGATAAAACGATTTGGCTCTCAGTGAACATTTCATTTCGTTTCATCTGTTTTGGAAACGAGTTAGCACCATGTCATGGTGATGATACTACTTCCTTCTCTTCCCTCATTAATTGAATGTCATATCAACAAAAAATCTGATGTGTCATGGTAATTAATATCACGAAACCACATAAAACCTCAATTGTAAATAGCCTTAGCCTCTTCAATTGAAATTATATACCCTCTACTCTTGACAATTTATCCTGGATAAATGCTTAGTTTTTACTTTTTATCTAAATAAAAGATATATAATCATTTTTTTCTGAATTGAATTGCTTGATGATGACTTTATTACGCATCATCTCACTTCAATCCAGGCATTCATCATGCTTATAACCAAACTCCTTTGAGGAGAGATAAGAGATAGGGTTGCAGCTAGTTTTATAATCTAAAATTAACAGATCGGAACATGGGATTCTAATCTATATTATAAAACTTAATAACTACATAATCTATTAATGAACAAATTCTTCTCTATTGCCCACAGCTTGTTCTTACAATATGAATCAACCGTGGAAACAAGTGAAATGAGAAAAGAATTTGTTTTGGGTGTAGGAATTACTAGTAAGTCTCAGCTCTCGATTGATTTATTATCTTGAGCATCCAACACAAAGGATTTCATCGGATCTTCGCACTTGTCTATTACAGTTTTTTTCTTGTGGATTAACTCTATAATAAAGCACGATTGATTATTAGGTGGATAGTGTACACAGAGAGGGAAAGGAAAACATACGAGCAGTGGAGGGATTAGGGGGAGGGGCGGCCAACGGCCAACTAGTCGTCGTAGGAGACGTGGAAGTCGGTGGTGCAGCCGGCGGCGTCGGGGTCCTCGGCGCCGCAGCAGTCGTAGAACTTGGCGGCGTAGGGGGGGTCGCCGTCGCGAAGCTCGTAGTACCTCTTCTGGTCGTCGTGGCGGCGGCACACGAAGAAAGAGGGGTGGAACCTGCAGGAGCGCGCCGTGTTGCCGGACGGCTCGTACGTCGACTTGCACCGCCGGCACAGCTTCTCCTTCTCCTTCTCCTTCTCCTTCTCCTGCTCCGCCGCCTCGGGCTCCATCGGCGACCTCTCCGCACCGCCGATCTGAATCTATCTGGTGGATCGGTGATCGAATACCGTCGTTTTCGATTGGATTCTCTCTCTTCGCTTCGTCTTCGTCCTCGTGGGCCGCTGCTTCCTGTGGGCCTCTTCCATCTACGGCGCCCGTGGTTTCTTTCTCTCTTTTTTCTCGTTTTGCAAATGCAAAACCGCAGCTCCAGTTTTGCTTAACGTTATTTATCCTAAATTTATTATATTTATTAATTAACCTCTTGTTTTAGTGTCAAACACGCATGAATCCTTTACTGCGATGCGACGTATATTAATTTTAAATTTAAATGCTTTACTTATTGTGTCCTATAAAATGAAAAAAAAATCGGACGATTTTTCAATACCCAGTGAAATTCCATAACTGTTAAAAAATATTTTAAATACATGTAATATTTGACAATATTGTTTGTAACATCAAGAAATAACGCTATGCAACATGTTTCAATATGTAAAAGTGAATGTTCCATACGTGGGAGTAAATGTTTCAACGTAGATTCTACCGTGTTCCATTTTAATTGTTTTATTGATATATTTTTATTAACTGATGAAACATCGTGGTGATTTTGGGTGTTAAAACACTGTTCGATTTTTAAAAAAACTTTGAAGTGTAGACCTAATTTGAGTTTGTAGTTTTTAGCTAGAAAAAAGAGAGGCTTTAATTGATGCGCGTGTTTTGGACTGTCAAGTGTCAACAGGAACCATAAAAATTGTTATTAATCAGTTTAAAACAATTATTTTATTTTGTTTTTAACTGTAGCATTAGCATAGACACAACTAGTCTATCTTACTATATAATTGTTGAGTTTAAGTTTTCACCTCACCAACTATATATTAAATCGTAATCTTTTATTCATATCTAATAAATCATAGTTTGCTCTCTCTTAGAGCGACCAAGCTCATATGGTCTCTCCTCCTCTCTCTTGCCTATTTTATATAAAAGTTAATTTTTTATTTTATATGGCAATTATTAATATATGAAAATCATTGATATATGGAATTGATCTGTTTTATATGGATATTATTAATATATGAAAGTTGATCTATTTTATATGGAAGATCATTAATATATGGAATGATGATCATCATATATGGAAATCTGATTAATTTTATATAGAAATAATGAATAAATGGAAAATGTATTCATGACACAATATTATTTTTGGAAGCCTCGGAATCCCCTTTCATACCTGCTCTTTTTTTTTCTTTTCAGCACCTCCCTATAAAATTCGAAGTCCATGACCGAATCCTACCATCAATTGTAGCCCTAGCCTCGTGAATCCGAGCCCGTGCTGTGTGTTTTTGCTCCGTTGTTGCTCGCCGAGCTCCAGTTGTCTGCCCTTGTCAGGTCCTCATCATAGACTTCGTCAGGTCCATCGTTCCCTCTCCATCTTCGGTTGTCGCTTCAATCAGATCGCAATCGCCGTCTTCATCCCAAACCATCCTCGTAGCTCCCGCTCACCGTCGGCCACCTTTGCTCATCTCCGATCTCCATCCTTGGTTCGATAAGAATTCCCTTCGTGTGTTGATTCTATTTTTGCCCTTATTTTCTGGTCTAGACCCTCATCGACGCGCGTAGCCATCCGATCTATATCGAACCGCTGCATACCTCTTCGATCTGCAGCCCACCGTGAAGCCGATCCTTTTTCAGTAGAAAAATAAATCAGGAAATTATAGAGAAGTCCCCTTAACTTCAAACCTTCGTAACTTTTGCTCACTTGTGATCGTTAAAAAAAATTAGATGTATATTATAGTGCACAGCTAGTGCCGTGAGTTCAAATGATTTGTCGAAGAGTTTTGTCACCTAACAAAATTCCTTGGTTTCACACGAAAGCCGGAATTCCAATGCAAGTTCCCAGGAAATGAAAATGATATCTGCAAAGTGTTACTAATATAAATTTTTTTAAAAAAATTTAACGTTATGTAGTACACACGTACCATACAAGTCGGCAATAATCGCTTTTGCGGTGAGCAACTGGATCGATCGAATTTGAAAGAATCATTAATTTCCGCGTCATTACAGGAGCCACATTGTTGGATGATCGATCGGGTAGGGTTCAACTGAACCTTGCTAATTATGGCGATCAACTGAATTAGCACAAGAGAATCTTTGACGAACGATCGACTAGCTATAGGAGGGTTGATTAGCTCGCCATTAGGCCTAGATGTGAATTTACTATTTAGATTAATTAGCTACCTCTCACTCACAGACAAATTAAAAATAATAATGCCATCGGTAACATGCATATGTATGTGTGTGACAGTTTTGTTTGGCCACCATTAACCAATCACTTCATGCGTGGTTAGGCATCCGATTAAGTAGGATTGATTAATTAGGATCGAAAGCGCGTTGCCAGTCTTGGGGTCGATCAGCAGGCTGAATCGTTTCACTGAATTATATTGGAATTAATCCAATTCATGTAGGCCTCAACCTCAATAATTATTGAGTTTCACGCATGCTCTCCGCCCGTACGCAACCTCGTTCAAACAGAGGATCTTCGTCGACTGTTTTTCCGAGCATCAGTAAAGCTCAGGAGAAAAAAATTATTAGTTCGCAACTCTTAATAAATATGATCATTTTGATTATTACGATTACTTTAAGATAATGGATATTTAATTATTTGTCAACGAACCCGGAGAAATATTCAATGGGTTGTCACGCCTTCAAAATTAGATTTGATTATGGGTTACTTTAGTTCACCGTTATAAACTTAAGGGGTGTTTGGATCTAAAGGGTTAAAATTTAGTTATTTTAGAGTCTAAAAATCCAAACAACAAGGTTAAAAAGGGGCTAAAATTTTTTTTAGTCCATTAACCCCAAAGAGAAGCTAAGAGGGGTTAAAATGTTTTATTTCCACCTAGCATTTATCCGCCCATCATAAATGCTTTAGTCATTTTTTAGTCCTTGAATACAAACAGTGGTGACTAAAATTTTAGCCCTTATTTTAGTCGCTTTGTTTTAGCCTCTTGAATTCAAACAGGCCTCTAGATGTTGTAATAGGATATCCACGCAAGTAATTAAATGGCACGAATATTAGGAGCAAATCCTCAAATCTACATGAAATATTTGATAATTTATCACCCCTAAAAGTAAATAATGATACGCTGAGATCATTTAAGTCAATAATATATAGCGCACGATAAAAAAGCGAGTAAATCATCAAATCTTCGTATGTATTAATACGAGTAGACTACTAATAACAGCAAATAATATCTAGATTATTTCTTAACAGTAAATAATGTCTCTAGATTATTTCTGCTTAGTTCAGTAAGTAATTATAATAAAAATAAAAATAAAATAATGGTGGTGATAGTACAAGGTACGACCTGCATGAGGCTGATGCGATCGATGCCTTGCGTGTGTGTGGACTACTACTAGTTTGGGTCATGTCTTTTTCCTCCTCATAAATACTTGAATTTTTTTTACGCCCAACTTGGCTTCACGTGATGGTGAAATCAAACAGACGACGTAACGGGGGACGAGTATTACTGTCAAATACAGCGACGGCTATTATATTCCAGTACACATACGTACAGCACATATACCCGTATATACATACTTTACACCTACTAGTAGTCCGTGTTGCTTTTTTCTATAAAAAGGCCCTACCCCTACTAGTAGACAAGTACAAATACGACTCCGCTAGCTTAACAGTCAAGTATTTACCCCGGTAGTAAAAAAATTCGAATAAAAAACAAGTCGTTTTGAAAATGATTTTAGATGTATATATTTTCTTTATTTATTCATATTAAATACAATGGACAGTAAAATAGTGCAGAAAACGAGAAGAAAGTAGTGCCGATATAAACATATAAAATATAGAATAAAATATAAAATAATTTGTTTTAATCAATTCTCGATACAAATCTAAAACAACTTGTTTTTTTTATACCGCAAGCGGTAAGTAATGTGGTAGTTTAGGGGGTGTTTGGATGGCCCCTGTCACATCTAATTTTTAAATACTATTTTTTAGTATTAAATGTAGATTATTTACAAAACTCATTTATAATCGGAGGATTATTCACGAGACGAATCTAATTAGTCTAATTACACCATGATTTGATAATGTGATGCTACAGTAAACATTTGCTAATTATGAATTAATTAGGTTTAAAAAAATCGTCTCGCAATTTAGTCTCCGATTCTGCAATTATTAGTTCACGTTTAGTCTTTCAAATTAATGTCGAAACATCCGAGTGACACGTGCCAAAATTTAGCCTCAGATCCAAACACCTAGTGCTCGGCGTGCTTGAGGAGAGGGCAGGGGCAGATGGACAATTAAGGTGGCCCCACGCGTCAGTGTTAGGGCGAGGCCACCACCTGCACTTATTGGGTGGACGGTGGACCAAGAATTGTGTGGATAAACAGGAAAATTTTGATTTTTAATGAATTTCATCAGAATCGGCGGTGAAATTTGTGCAAAAATCGCCTGAGGCTGGCTACATATGAATCTGAGGATGAGTTGCAGTCGCATATCCTTTCGTTTTTAGCTACAGTGGTAGTAATCCATCGGTGGATTCGTGTGGGTGGATACATATACATACACCTGATGCTGCTGCTAGCTGCTGCGAATTCCTTCAATTTAGGAGATCAGTGAGGTCGTCTTGCTCCGTCGAGCTAATCTGGTTAGGCAGGCAGGCAGAAATTGTGTGTGGCTAGATGGAGGAGGAGAATAATTGCAGGGATGCGTCGCCGGCGAGCAAGAAGAAGAAGAACAGTAGTAATTCCAGCAAGCAGCAGGCGCCTTCGCGGTTCCGGCGGGTGTGCGTCTTCTGCGGCAGCAGCCCCGGCAAGAAGCCGGCCTACCACCTCGCCGCCGTCCAGCTCGGCCACCACCTGGTTCGTCGTACGACTTTCTTGCAGCTGGTAATTGAGGAGTTGTGAGCTCGATTTGACGACGTGCACGCGCGCGGCAGGTGGAGCGCGGGATCGACCTGGTGTACGGCGGCGGCAGCGTGGGGCTGATGGGCCTCGTCTCCCGCGCCGTGCACGGGGGCGGCGGCCACGTGCTGGGTGTCGTGCCCAAGGCCGTGCTGCCTCGCGAGCTCATCGGCGAGACGCTCGGGGAGCTGAAGGCGGTGTCCGGGATGCACCAGCGGAAGGCCGAGATGGCCCGCCACTCCGACGCCTTCATCGCCCTGCCCGGCGGCTACGGCACGCTGGAGGAGCTCCTCGAGGTCATCACCTGGGCGCAGCTCGGCATCCACCACAAGCCCGTCGGCCTCCTCAACGTCGACGGCTACTACGACTCGCTGCTCACCTTCATCGACAAGGCCGTCGAGGAAGGCTTCGTCACCCCTGCGGCGCGCCGCATCATCGTGGCGGCGCGGACCCCGCTCGACCTGCTCTCCAAGCTAGAGGACTACGCGCCGCCGCCGCACGACGCCTCCTCCCTCAACCTCACCTGGGACTGGGACATGGAGCACCACCACATCGCCCTCTACTCGCCCGACCACCCCAACTCCGACATGGCGCGCTAGCTAGCTACTAGCTCGAGTAGCTCCCACTATAACCTCGCGCTTCCCGGCTTGCTTAATTACTCCTCTTTGCTAATTAATCCCATCCATAATTCCATCGCTCGCTCTGTAAAAATGTAAATACGTACTACCATTTATACATGCTGCTGCTATTGCTACGCATCATAATTCACCCATCCATCCGTACTCCATGGATCGATTTCATTCGGAGCAAAATCGATAGGTGCTTCTGGTATCTTGGCGTAGCTAGATATGATCCGTTTCTGTCTAAACTAAACACGATTAACATAATCAATGTATATAAGCTGTCGTTTCCATTAGGGGATGGTTTTAATTTTGAGACAATTGGCAAACTAGGCATGCCGCATGCGCATGCCGTCGTCAAGAGTCATCCGTTTCCGTGTCGTGTGCGCAACACGTACGAACACGTGGAGACACAATGGCAAGAGGAGAAGCAAATCAGATGAGAGGATTAGTTCCAACTTAACTATCCATGGCGACTTGCATTGTGCTAGCTAGTCGATTAGTCGCCGTCCTCCTCTGCTCTGCATCCGTCATGGAAAGCTCTCTGCTCTCTGCTGCGGGCAAAAACGACTAGGAGATGCGTAAGAGCATGCTAATGATTTAGCTAGTTATTAATTTTATACTTATGGCACGACACGTATCGATAATCTAATAGTTCACTTGTATAATAGTTCGTTAACTATATATTTAATGTGTAACCTATTACACTATCTCACAAAGCTTATAAGAATATAAGTATCAGCGGATTATTAGATGGTAGTCCGCTTTTTTTATCTTTGATTCTTTCTTTCGTCTCAATACTAATTTGATTTCTCGATACTAATTTGATGTGATAATAGTTGGCTGGATGATGCTTGATAGGGAGGGATTAATGCAATGCATGGTGTCCATCGTTTCAAGTGCCGGATAAGAATCGTCTGGAAATGCACGCATCCACCTTCGCTTGACGCTACACTAAAAACTAGTAAAAGCCGTTCGTCCTATTAGAGAGACTTCATAACACTTCTGCTTCTAAAAGTTATTTTTTAAATTTGAAACTATTTAAACCGTTTAAATTTTGGTTTTAAATTGTGAAAATAATAACGGTAAAATGTAAAAATAAATGATAATTAAAAGCTGTTGGAAAAAGGATAAGTAACCCCAAGTATATAGCTATAGAGACATATTCCCCTAAATTACAAAACCGGATTCCTAAGCTTCTGTTTGGCAACCACGTACTAAATTTTAGTCCTTAGGCTATTCACAATGGTGGGTTTTATAACATTGTTTCAAAAAAGTCCACATCAGCTTTATAACTGAATGAAATACTCTCTCTCAGTAGAGAGTTTCATCTCAATATTTCCTAGGCTAACCAGTGTAATTAAATGTAACTAGCTCCCATGAAATACCCTCTCTGATGAAACAATTTGGCTCTCAGTGGGAGTTTCATTTTATTTCACCCGTCTTGGAAACGGGTTAGCACAATGTCATGGCATGGTAATTAATACCATGAAATACTCCATGAAACTCCCATTGTGAATAGCCTTATCACCTCGAATGTTTGGATACTGATTAGAAAGATTAAAAATGAGTTAATTAAAAAACTAATTACAGAACCCTACTTAGCCGTGTTAGGATAAGATCTCGGGGAGAGAGGGCCGAATCCCTCTCTCCCCATGCGCACTAAGTCCGGACCTCTCTAACAGACCCTCCTGCTCTCACTCGCGCCCTGATCGGGGGCGCCCAACCAACCCATGGTTGAGGGGCCCCTGCCGCTAGCGCTATAATAAGGGGGAAGGGCTCAGACGTCAATGCACTGATACCTTGCACGCCCAAACACCTTCCCCACATTCCCAGACCCGATCTAACACTTGCGCTAAGCGGCGGGAAGCCTCCCTCGCCGCACCGACGCCATGGCATCCTCGTCGTCGACTCCGGCCCCCTCCGGTGAAGGTACACACACCCCTTACTCTCTCTGTTTATACCTAGACATATGCCATGTTCAACCTAGACTCAGCAAACCCTTCTAGACCTAGGCTAGAGATCTAACCTAGGTGCTATCAATGGTATCAGAGCCTTTCTAGTCTTAGGCTAGTTAGGGTTTAGGCGTCGGACCTTTTGATCCGACGCCATTGCTGCGTTCTAAGCCCCTGTATGACCCTTTGTTGCCTTCGGTTTCACCATGAAACCCTAGGCAAAAGCACCTAAGAACCCTGTTAGCTTCGGCTAACCCTAAGAGAAACCTAAGGAAAATCCTAAGAAGCCAACCCCTGTTGGCCTCTATGAAACCCTAAGAAAATACCTAAGAGCCCCCCCTGTTGGCTTCGGCCAAACCCTAAGGACCCCAAAAGAAGAAACCCCTAAGCCCCTCGGGTAAAAACACCAGAGTAAGAACAGAACAAAAAAAACAGAAGTTAGGGTTAGGGTTTTCGAAACCCTAACCCTAGTTTTTTTAAGGGGGGCTGAGGTCTTACCTCGGGTCGTCGCGCCGCCGCTCGCCGTGGCTGGCCTGCGCCGCCGCTCGCCGGTGGCCGGACCGCGCCGCCGCTCGCCGGGGCCGGCGACCGCTCTCGGGTCGGCAAGCTTGACCGCCACGGGCCAGCTCGACGGAGCCCCGCTCACCCTCGGGTGAGCGCGGTGCTCCGGCGAGCCAGCCGGTGGCGGCCGACCGCCGGTGGCCGCCGCCGTGCGCCGCTCCGCCGCGCCGCGCCGCGCCGCCGCCTCGCTCTCCGCCGCTCTCGCTCGGACCGGGGGAGGGGGAGAATGAGATTAGGGTTCCCGGGGGGGCGCGACGGCCTTTTATACGACCGAGATCAGCGCCTGGCCGTCGGATCAGATTCAGTGGACCGAATCCGGCCCAGGCGGGAAGATGAAATCCTGGCCCAGGCCCAGGTTGCGCGCGCGCGCGCGTGGAATTCCTGGCCTGGGCCCAGGACCTCCACGGCCTGTCGCCACGCGCTTTTGGGCCACGCCACCGCACTGTTTGGGCTGGGCCTTTTCACTGTTTTGGGCTGAAAATTGTTTTCTATTTTCCAGAATTAAGTAATTAGTTTCTGTTTTAATTTATTCTCTGGAAAATGAGAAAATTGCCCAAAAATAAGATAAAAATAAGTTTGATGTAAGAATAATTTTGTAAATTTCATCACATTCATTAGTGTTATTCTGAATTTTATGAGTATTTTTAGTGCATTTCTTTGATATTTTCTGATTTTTATAAGACCAACGTCTTATTTAAATTAGAGAATAAGATTTTATTAAGTTATTAAAAATTCAGAATAATTTTCCTACTGATTTCTTTGTACTGATTAAACATTTGCTATATTTTTTAAGTCTTTCGCTGTGCTACCACATGTTTAATCAAATTTTATGTTCATCCACTACATTAAGTTTATATTTTTTTTTTGTCGATTGAATTTGAACCAACGGGATAATTTAATTGACGAAATAAAAGTTTATTTTAGTCATTTTTTTTCATAGTAATTTTATCTCCTGACCAACGTTGGTGATAAAATCACTGTGTTTTGAGATGAATTAATTCTATTTCTGCCCAACGGTGATGTAGAATTAATTCCTATTTATTTATTGAGTTTTCACATGCTGATTTGACCAACGTTAAATTAGCATGTCTCATTTATGCCTGTAATTAATCCCTTTTGACTATTATTTTATCAGGAAGCTTACTCGCTCAAATGAATCATATTGAGAAACTTAGAGGGGACAATTATGGATCTTGGCGAGAGGGTCTGTTGATCGCTCTCGCCATCCTAGATGTGGATTATTCTTTGCAAGAAGCATGTCCAGTTCAGCCTACTGAGCCAGTGATACGCACTGGTGAGGCAGCTGACGCATTTGCTGCGCGTCAGCTGGATTTTGCCCCCATAAGAATGAAATACGACATTGCGTACGAAAAGTGGAAGCACTCAAACAGAAAGTGCTTGATGATTATTAAGAATTCTCTCTTAGAGCCAATCAGGAGCTCTATCCCTGATTGTGAGACAGCAACTCAGTATCTGAAGAAGATCGATGCTCAGTTTGCTGGATCATCAAAGGCAGCTTGCGCCTCAACAATTAAGAGGTTTATTAATGAGAAATACCGCGGTGGAGGCGTAAGGGACCACATTTTAAGAATGAGTAACTGGGCTGCTAGCCTAAAGACTATGGAGTGCGCACTGACAGAAACTTTTATAGTTCATGTCATCATGAGCTCACTTAGTAAGGATTTTGAGCATTTTGTCATCAACTACAATTCTCTGCCAGAAGTGTGGACATTTGAAAAGTTAGTGTCCAACTGCGTTCAAGAGGAAGAACGCATAAAGGAGGCTAGAGGTGGTGATTCAGTTCACCAAATTCAAGATAAGGGGAAAAAGCAATTTACGCCTAAGAAAAATACTAAGACCTTTAAGAAGAAAAGAAAGGCGCCTAAGGACAATGATGTCCCTCAAGGCGTCTGCAGGCATTGTAAGAAGGAAGGACACCACATGAAGGACTGTGTGGAATTCCTCAAGTGGATGCACAAACACGGTAACGATGAAATTACTTGTATAGATGAATCCTTGTATTTAGATTATTCTACCAACACTTGGTGGATTGACTCAGGTGCAACTGTTCATGTTGCCAACTCTTTACAGGGATTCGCTACGACGAGAATTTTGGAAAGAAACGAAAGAACAATTAGAGTTGCAAATGGCATCGAAGCAGAAGTTGAAGCCATTGGAAATCTCCCTTTAGAATTTAAGAATGGCTTTGTAATTCTTTTGCGCGATGTTCTCTATGTTCCTTCGATGCGCAGAAACTTGATTATGTTTCTTGTTTAGTTAATAATGGGTACGATTGTCATTTTGACGACAGACAATGTTCTATTATTTATGATAATAAAGTTGTGGGTCTTGCCTTCGAGCATGACAAACTTTATCTTTTGTCCTTAAGTGATTCAGTAAATACTATTAGTGAGACAGTCTCGTCTAGCAAAACAAATAAGCGTAAGAGAATTAGCGACGTTTCTTCGAAATTATGGCACTGTCGCTTAGGCCATATTTTGAGGGGGAGGATTGAACGTCTAGTTAAGGAGTCAATTCTACCGCCTTTAGAGTTCGCAGACTTAGATCAATGCATAGATTGCATTAAAGGCAAATACGTCAAACAAATTAAGAAAGGCGTGAAGCGAAGCACAGGAGTTTTAGAAATTATTCATACGGACATTTGTGGTCCATTTCCTGTGACATCTGTAGATGGTTATGATTCATTCATAACATTTACAGATGATTATTCGCGCTATGGTTATATTTATCCAATTAAAGAACGATCAGAAGCCTTGGATAAATTTAAGATATTTAAGGCTGAAGTAGAAAATCAGCATGATCTAAAGATTAAGATAGTAAGATCTGACCGTGGAGGGGAGTACTACGGTCGTCATACCCGTATGGCCAAGTTCCTGGACCTTTTGCAAGGTTTCTACAGGAAAATGGTATAGTCGCCCAGTATTCTACACCGGGCGAACCACAGCAAAATGGAGTGGCAGAAAGGCGCAATCGCACCTTAATGGACATGGTAAG
Source organism: Zizania palustris (assembly GCA_019279435.1). Taxonomy (NCBI): domain Eukaryota; kingdom Viridiplantae; phylum Streptophyta; class Magnoliopsida; order Poales; family Poaceae; genus Zizania; species Zizania palustris. The sequence continues at coordinate 46,111,382 of JAAALK010000286.1, read as the reverse complement.
AAGTATGTTGAGTTATTCCACTCTACCGGTTGGTTTATGGATGGAGGCATTAAAAACCGCCATTCATATTCTTAATCGGGTTCCGAGTAAGTCGGTGCCCAAGACACCGTATGAATTATGGACTGGACGAGAACCCTCTCTAAATTATTTTAGAGTATGGGGATGTCCAGCTGAAGCTAAAGTATTTAACCCAAATATTGGTAAGTTAGATCCTAAGACAGTGAGTTGTCATTTTATTGGCTACCCAGATAAGTCTAAGGGTTTCTGTTTCTATTTTCCTGGTAGACATACCAAGTTTGTAGAAACGAGACACGCAGTCTTTTTAGAAGACGCTATGATCAGGGGGAGCACGGTATTAAGAGAAATTAGCCTTGAAGAGAAGCGGGTCTGTGCACCTACTCCTATGATTCAAGAGCCAATTCTCCATATACCTGTGATAGCACCTATTAGTCCAGCTCCAGAAGTTGGACCTTCATTAGCGACACCTGTTGTTCATGAGGAACCTGTTATTCAGGAGCCTGTAGTTCCAGTTGTTGCTAATGAAGAACAAGAAGAAGAACCCCCTGTGTTAGAAAAATGTGCCTGTTGAGGAGGACATCATAGAAAATGATGTACCAATTCGAGAAGACATTAGAAATGATGATATCCCAGTTCAAGAGAACGTTAGGAGATCACAAAGAGTAAGAAGATCAGCTATTCCTGATGACTATGAGGTTTATATGAGTGAAGAAATTCAAATGGAGGGTGATCCCGCCTCTTTTGAAGAAGCTATGAGAAGCCCTCACTCTTCTAAGTGGCTTGAGGCCATGGAGGATGAGATGAGGTCTATGAGTACCAACAATGTCTGGAAATTAGAAGAAATTCCTAAAGGAGCCAAAACAGTAGGCTGCAAATGGGTCTACAAGGTCAAACGTGACTCCCAAGGGAATATTGAAAGATTTAAGGCCAGACTTGTTGCTAAAGGCTTCACTCAAAGAGAAGGAATAGATTATAATGAGACATTTTCTCCTGTCTCTTCTAAGGATTCATTTAGAATCATTATGGCTTTAGTGGCACATTATGACTTAGAGTTACATCAGATGGATGTAAAGACGGCATTTCTCAATGGGGATCTAAATGAGAATGTCTATATGGCACAACCCAAGGGTTTTGTCATAAAAGGGAAAGAAAATTTGGGTTGCCGTTTAACTAAGTCCATTTATGGTCTTAAACAGGCCTCTAGGCAGTGGTATCTCAAATTTGATGAGACAATTAGAAAGTTTGGGTTTAAAGAGAATGAAGAGGACAATTGCATTTATGCTAAGTTCAAGAATGGGAAATTTATTTTCCTAGTCTTGTATGTGGATGACATCCTACTAGCAAGTAGCGATGTTAATCTGCTATTAGAGACTAAGAAGTTTTTGTCGTCTCATTTTGATATGAAGGATCTTGGAGAAGCTTCATATGTATTAGGCATCGAGATTCTTCGAGATAGAACTAAGGGGGTATTAGGTTTATCACAGAAGGCATACTTAGAGAAAATACTAAGAAAATATAGTATGCACTACTGTAAGCCTTCGCCTGCTCCGATAGTCAAGGGTGATAAGTTTGGGAACTTTCAGTGTCCCAGGAACCAATATGAGATCGATCAAATGAAGTCGGTTCCATATGCTTCTGCTGTCGGAAGCCTAATGTATGCTCAAGTATGTACACGCCCTGACTTAGCTTTTGCCACCGGGATGCTTGGCAGATATCAGAAAAATCCAGGCATAGATCACTGGAAAGGAGTTAAGAAAGCTTTGCGATATGTGCAAGGCACAAAAGGCCTCATGTTAACATATGAGAGAACAAATAACCTTGAAATAGTAGGTTATTCATACTCAGATTTTGCGGGATGTGTGGATACTGAGAAGTCCACATCAGGTTATATATTCACACTCGCAAAAGGAGCTGTGTCGTGGAAAAGCTCCAAACAAACTGTGACGGCATCTTCCACGATGTATGCCGAGTTTGTAGCATGTTATGAGGCCACCGGACAGGCACTATGGTTTAAAAAGTTTATTCCCGGTTTAAGAGTGGTCGACAGCATTGAAAAGCCACTTAAGTTATACTGCGACAATGAGCCAGCAGTATTATACTCCCATAACAACAAGAAGAGTGGTGCTGCCAAACACATCAATATTAAGTACTATGTTGTTAAGGAGAAAATCCAAGATCACACTATAAGTCTAGAGCATATAAGTACCAAGCGTATGCTTGCGGATCCGCTCACAAAAGGCTTACCACCCAATGTGTTCAGAGAACACTTAACCGGTATGGGTTTAAAGGAAAGCCTATGATCATTGGATTTATAAGGGCCCAAAATAAGTTTAGAAACTATTTCAAAGTGGTGAAATGTGTTGTAGCTGTTGAGTCACGTAGTACGTAACTGACTATTGTGATGCATCATGCTCTATGCATTGATCTATAATGAGATAGAGGTAACGTTAAGTAAGTTGAGAACTAAGTCGAGATCTAGGGGGAGAATGTTAGGATAAGATCTCGGGGAGAGAGGGCCGAATCCCTCTCTCCCCATGCGCATTAAGTCTGGACCTCTCTAACAGACCCTCCTGGTCTCACTCGCGTCCTGATCGGGGGCACCCAACCAACCCATGGTTGAGGGGCCCCTGCCGCTAGCGCTATAATAAGGGGGAAGGGCTCAGACGTCAATGCACTGATACCTTGCACGCCCAAACACCTTCCCCACATTCCCAGACCCGATCTAACACTTGCGCTAAGCGGCGGGAAGCCTCCCTCGCCGCACCGACGCCATGGCATCCTCGTCGTCGACTCCGGCCCCCTCCGGTGAAGGTACACACACCCCTTACTCTCTCTGTTTATACCTAGACATATGCCATGTTCAACCTAGACTTAGCAAACCCTTCTAGACCTAGGCTAGAGATCTAACCTAGGTGCTATCAAGCCGCTGTCATCCAAACATCCCCTTAATCTCCCAATATATTCTATACTAGAAATTATCTTTGTGTGGTTTAGGATAGTGATTTTGCCTACGTGATAGTTCACGCTAACTACGGATGACATGTGACTAACATGTGAACCCAAAAATCTAATGTGGATCGGCACATCTTCTCTCTCCTCCTCCTACTGCACTATGGAGGTTGGGTGTGAGGGAGAGCGCGGCAAGTGAGGGCGCGAGAAGGAGATAGAAAGAGTTAGGTATATTTTCCGTGTCACTAGCAATGTGAGCCCCTATGTCAGTCAATTCACTAGATCAATTTACGTGGTAGTCCGATTTTATTGTTTAGGAGAATATATTTCTAAAAGTATATACATGTGGTTAATTTGACATTTTCCAAAGCAACAAAACAAAGTCTTCTCAAGATTCTTACTGTCTTTTATCAAAATCTACAGCTCTCAAAACATTCTGTTTAATTCGCTCGGTGCTCAGTTTTGGAATTTAGGCACGTAACTAGCCTCCATTTGTACCTAATCAGCTTGACCAGCAGCGACGTTTGTCGCCAAAATTCTATTCTATATCCTCTATCCTGTGTGCATACTTGGATGACTAGGAAACTAAACTATACAGAGAGATTGGCCTACACGCCAAGTTGGAATGAATGAATAATCCTCGAACTAAAATTTAGCCCGTGCTTCCAAATCGTCAAAGTCAAATCAACTGGCAACAGTTGAGCGCAGGATTGATAATTCGTCCAGAATGCAAGATCGTACGGGCTTTGATTAGCTTAAAACTATCCGGCCGGTCGATTTGCTTACATTTTTGGTACAAGCTAACCTAGGTGGGAACAAGTTGATATTTCAGGAGCTATTGATCGATCCATCAGCAAGGCTACCTACCTGTTGCTCCTGCACTGGAGCTGGATGAGATTCACCAACAGTAGCTAGCTACAAAGGTGTGTACTGCCTCAATCATGCATCTGCAGTAATCAGCTTTAAATAAGTAACTTCAATAATAAAAATATATAACAAAATAAATAATATTTTAAAAATGTTTTTGAATAAAACAAATGAACAAAACGACGGTAGTATAACGAATGGTTTTTACTACTAACTGTAGCTCACATGGAATACAGTCAATACAGATATAGCCTTTTCACCAAATGCCAGCTTATTATTGTAGTTTCAAATAAAAATGATCATTAAAAAATCACAAATTTGGACCTACTTGACACTTGACACGGTATGTTGCGTTATAATTTTCACAATTTGAAAATAAATCATCCTAAGACAATGGTATTCTTTGAATTCTTTAAAATTGTAGAAAATTGTAATGATATGTAAGAATTTTTTTTCATAAATTAGGGCATGCCTCGCTCCAACACGTAGGATTAAACCGAATGGTTAAAACAAGCAGAAACAAAAGACATATGTACTAACATGAGATGATTTCACGCAAGTGATACAGCGAATGTTGGAAAGAATGTCTACTTTATAAATACACAGAGGCGGCAAGTCCGACTTTGGTACAAACTAAAAAAATCACAGGAGGTAAAAAAAACTTCATATGAAATACACATATGCGGGCAAAGCTAGAACATATTTCACAAGATAGTAAGTACACTACGAATAAGTATCTATCCTGAATCATGTCCCCAATACAGAATGAGGTCCATCTATGAACTAAACTAAAAATCAGGATACAATGTTGTACCGTGATCATACTATATGATGGCCCAGCACACGAACCAACGTTAGCAAAGTACAAGAGCACAAGAGCTGCTGTCATCACATCAACCCTACAGCGCACATACGGCAAACCAATGGCAGTCCAAAACAGCTCTTGAGACAAAATTGAGTTGGCATTTCCTATTAACTAGCAGAAATCTTGGAATCAGCATCATGTGGAGGCAACCAAAAAAAAATTACAGCAGGCACCTTCTCTTTCACCACCCTGTAAGAAAACTTGGGCACTGGGATGTTGAGGGCTCCAGAGGTTTGGAGGCCAAAGCAAGAAACGGGGCTGGATTAAAAGGCAGAATCACAGAATTATGAATCCACCATCTCATCTTGTAATTCACTTGGGGCGATGAGCCCTGGAATAGCAAGCATCCGTTGGCGTTCCCTTTCTCTTTGTGCAGCGGCCTCTTCAGCATACAGATCCTTATTATCCTAAACAAAACATGCAGCAACTCATCAGAAGAGTTCAAGAGAATTGGCACAATATAACTTGAAAACAAACATAGAATAAGCAACTAATGGATGATCATAAGCGCCTAACAATCTAACATTAAGGGCATATTTGGCCCATGGTTCCATTCTTTGATTCCCAGGCCATACCAGGCAGGGTTCACAAAACTGCAGTCACCGGTCCAATTACCATAGTTTTTTACCATCTCACCACGGAATGGGCTGTGAAAACCAATTCAGTAACGAATAAACCGGACCGGTAACCTGGCATCTGGCCACCATGGCCAGAAAACATCCATTCTCTAATTATTTAGCAATCTTAGTTTTCAATGAGCTCTGTTTTTCTTTATTATTTTTATTGTAATGTAAGTCTTGGTTCCCCTAATTCCTGTGAGTTGTGAAAAATCAGGTCCATGCCAGTCTCAAGGCGCAGAGGCAAGTTACCTGAGCCGAGAACTCCTTTGATTGCACCAGGAAGTCCCTTATATGGTTTTTGAAACTTGGAAGATCATGTTTTGAACTAAGAAGCCCATCAACAAACTTTGTCACCTGTGTGGGAAAATGTTAGCATTAGGTTATATGATGGCCATGAGAGCACAAGTTAACTGCATTAGGAGGATCAATCAATACCTCAGTGGGTGTCATGTTTGGAAATGATGCACCCAAAAGTTTTATGGTGTAATCTCGAACAAACATAGCATTGTCGGTATATTGGTATGGTACTGAGGATGCATCCCACAGAGGCTCCGTTAGGCCATCAACCTGCAAATTAGGAAAGCTAGCAATCAGGTGCATTCATACAAACAATAGAGTACAGACAAAATGAAAGAGACATACCACACAAAACAAATGTTGCAGCACCAAAACATGAAGCTTGAAACCAGGTTTGTGGAATGTGTCTGTCAGAACTGCAAAGATCTCTTGCTCAATATTCAAAAAATAGGTTTTGTAGAATTGATTTTGGAATCCTGAAGCCTGCAAGCAAATCATGTCAGAAACATAAGCTTCCAGATAATTATGCAATGGTAGCAAATGATGTACTGTATTTTCAACCTGAAAGTTCTTTAAAATTTCCAACAACAGACTAAGACCAGTCTCTGCGATGTTTCTCTCCGTATGTCTAAATGCCCAATTGATTGAGTCAATCACAAGCTTCAATTGCTGGATCAGATGAAGTCCAATAATTATGAAAAAAATAAAATATATTATGTTGATGTGTTTTAAGTGAATTATTCACATCAACAAGGAAGATCAATGTTTAAATAGTTAGAACTAACCGGACTTGAAAGCTGAATTAATGCTTGGAAGCAATGAGTGCCAATCGCACGAAGCAAAGAAAAAAATTTGAGGCGATGTTCTGGGTAATCTTCAAAGTTTTTAGTTATCATCTGATAGGGCAGAACAAATAGTTAATAAAATCTGAAAAATATACTTGAGGATACAAAGAAAAAACTATACAATGCAGTATTCCTACCTCAAGAGTGCACTGGAAAACGGCCTCAAATATGCGAGGCACATCTTCAAGCATTTCACCTCTGTACCTGCAATAAAATTTAAATCGTCAAAAAGATGAGTATTAGAAAGGAAGATACCAGAACACAGTGCAATAAGATAGTACCAACAACCAAAATTACTTAAAGAAGTTTTCTACAAACTGAAATAACCATAGCACATTTTAATTTACATCTACAGAAAACAAAAAGATGGTATCAGTTTGTTGCATACTTGTTTATAATTGTCGCAAACAGGGACAGAACTTCAGATTCCCTAGCATCAGGAACATTTCTAGCATAGTCACCAAGAACAGGATCCATCATAGGAGGAACAAACTGTTTCCCAATGTGAGGTAGATCTTCTGCTTTGTCCACAAAAGTCTCGATCAGTTTCAATGTTTCCCTCTTGATAGATCTGTCACATATACAGTATAGTTTATAAAAGCAACAAGATGAAAGATAAACAATAACCATCAATTCATACCTAAGGAGTTTTACAAAGGAGGTCCTTGAGGCAAAAGGCCCTCCTTCAGCAATGGTGCTTGATACAAGCTCGCTGTACATTCTGATGTGAAAACATTACACAATAGAACAAAAAAAGGACTGTATTAGCACGTGAAGTTTGCCGGTATAACAAGATGTAAAGTAACCTGATCACCAGAAGTAATCAGAACTACATGAGCAGATACAACGAACAAATGAACAATTCTAACTAATGGTTGGAACAAATTTAACATGAATTAGCTTGATTTCAGGACCAGATGCCATACAAGAGAGCCCAAGTTTATAGGGCCATTGATAATGAGCACCAGGCAGGAGCTGCAGGATGATTCCAAACAAGAGTTCATTTGAAAGTTGAAACCTTGATATAACTTAGGAAGATGTTACATAACATAATACTGAGAGTTGGAAAATAGGCATGCAAATTGAGATTTGGTGCTTCATCAATTTCTTCAGCTTGTTGCTTTTCACTTTATTTAGTATTTACTCCACTTGGTATGGCCATAGGGGAACTTGTATTAATTGACTCTGGCTATATGCACCCATGGATACAATGGCTGAGATTTTTATTTCACTATCTAAAAAGACTAGCACAATAGTACTATAACATATAGCGTGCAGTGACAGACAACATACCTGTAAACTGTCAGCATATCCAGGAAGATTAGGGAAATTTGTGGGAAAAAGTGTGGTCCAAGTGAGCTTGCAACACTTGTGTTTGTCTGCAAACGCAAAAAAAACAGCATTTGTTATGCAAGTCTAAGAAACAATTTTGTGCAAACAATGAAGGAAACCCAAAGCCAAGAAGCATGTTGTCTTGTCACCATAGAACTCTACAAAGAGCATGTTGTGCACATAAAGAATAATGTTTAACTTGCAGTGAAGCACACAAAAGAACCAAGGCAAGCACATACAATTGCTTGGTCAACACCAGGAGCTAACACGTTAGCAACACTTGAAACATATTTTCTAAAATGCCAGTGTTATTATCTAGAATGGATGATCTCCATAGTGTTGCTGTCTTGCTGAGCAAACTGATTCTAAATATTTTGAAGCTCCCAAGCATAATCTTACAAGAAAAATGATGTTTTATAAAAATAAAATAAAACAGTCCCACACCTGGTTACTTGGTTAGGCAGTACAATCACTACTAGGTGGATGATCTAACTTTTGAACTTTTACAGGTTATAAAAATAAAATAAAGGACATCAAGGAAAAACAAAAAAAAACAGTATCACAGTTCAAACTAGCAAGTATTACCTATTAAGCAATAGCTAAATGAAATTACCAGCCTGAATTTAATTACCTGCATGATGTTAAGAACAGATCTAATAACATCTGGGTTCTTCAGGATATCAATGCTTTGGCTTGCCTGTCCAATAATCTCAGCCCATTTCTGTTCAATGATAGGATAACCTTGTCAAATGTCAAAACTTCATTAGCAGAAAGGCAGATATACGTTCTAGAATGCAGAATAAGGAACCTGATTAGGGAGGCTCATCAATCTTTTGAGGTATCATCTCTCTTAGTGTTATCAGATTCAGCTTGAATCATGTGACCAACCTGAGCAGCAAAAAAGAATAAAAAACTATAGTAATTATAAACTATTTTGATTTAAGCTATGTTGTAACATTTTGGTTCAATCATACGATTCATAAAATGTATGAATCTGATGTGGCTCAAGATCAGCAATGTTGTAGCGAGGCTGGACAACAGTTCAGAAACAAATGGTTCATTCTCGCCCACCTAGATAACAAAGAACCATGAAAGGTGGTGTGTGACTGTTGCATAGGACATAGCATAATCTGATGTGCGCACTTAAATTGAATTGAGCGCATGTGTTAAATAACATAATTCAAAACAAAATAATAGCACCAGCTGTCCACATAGAGCTTAAGATATTAAGTAATGTGATTGAATTTACCTGTTGTGTGACAAATTTTGCGCTTGCATTTCTGAACAATTTTCAGAAAAGTATCACATGCCATATCCTGCAACCAAAGGGCAAAGCATACATTACATACAAATAGT